>LBNU01028371.1:19356-31382 GCA_014162995.1 Artemisia annua
AAAGTTCCCTGTGACTCTCCTGGGATTGGGACAAGGTTCTCAACACTAGACTTTATGAATTCGTCCGATTCCTTTTCAGGAATAGTGCTAAGATGCTCGTCCCCCATGTTTGGAGAGTGAGTGTGAACTTCGGGTGTGATATCATCAGACTGAGGGAGATAAGAAAGACTAGCACACATAGATTCTATATTTTTCATGTGTTCTTCTGCTAGCAATTCTTGCATAGTTTTATCTCCCTGCGATTTTTGGATTGGTGGGATTTCAGCCGATGAACTTGATGACTCTTTTGGAAGAATACCAATGGTATCTTCATCATCACTATCATCATCATCGTCATCGAAAAGAGCAGCCTTGCGAAAATTGGCACGTGCTCTAGCTGCTTGATGTTTGGCTAGTAATTCGTCAATGTAACCTCTGTTTCTAACAGCATGTCCTTCCTCAAGTAATTCCGCGATAGATTTTTCACGAGAATATTGATTGAGTGGAAATTGTGGGGGTGAGGATGTGTCAAAACCGGAAGGTTGACATTGATTATCATTATGAGGACCCCCACAATATGCACAAGAAGGGCCTGGTGCATTCTGAGACGAAATATTAGCCAACTCCTCCTTAAGTTCTTTCAATATCTCAAGAGCCTCTGAACAAAGGTCTTGCGGGATTTGAGGAGTTGTTTGAATCATTTGGTACTGTGGAGGTTGGTCATGATACGAATCGTCATAATTGTTACAAGGAAACAGATTCCTTGTTTGACAATCAGAGCTGAAGTGTGGACCTCCACAGTACTCACAACAATATGTTTGTTGTGACTGGCTGGGTGAATAATATGGGGTGTGGTCATTTTGAAAGTACTGAGTGTCACCAGAAAATTGTTCATAGACAAACGTGTTTCCGGTTTGGCACTCAAATCCTTGGTGAGGACCTCCACAAAATTCACAAGAATACGTATGAATCTCATGATGTGGTGGCTGATGGAATAAATCAGATGTGTCATGGTAAGAATAAGGATCTTGGTTATAGACAGACCCGTATCCCGACTCTACCACGCTACAACTGGGGCAATTGCCACCATTATGAGGGCCACCACACCATTGGCAATCAAGAAGGTGTGGATGAGACATAGAAAGAATCAAATGGTAACAGAGGGGTAGGGATAAAGAATCAAACTGACAAGAGGGTAACGGGGAATATTTTTGGTGTTTTTGGAAAACATTTTGTACAAATAAAGAAGAAAAATCTTTTTGTTGTTTTCTTTTGTTGTTTTTATACTATTTTTGCGTTCGACTTTATTTGGTCAACACTCTTCCTACCACGGAAAAGTGAGGATGTTTAGACTTATTATTTTGGTATTTTTGTTGAATACTCGGTGACAAGTATTCTTTTCTGATTTTCTGATATATATACTAAAAACAAAGAGAAAATATTTTTGTGTTTTTTTTTAGGTTTTTGAAAAGATGAAAATACGATATATATACGGTAAATATACAAGGGATAGACGATATACACAAGTGGTGTTTCAAAAACACGACACTACAACACGTTCAAGACACGCGACACGCCTCCCCGGCAGCGGCGCCAAAATTTGATTGGCTCTGAAACGGTCAACAAAAGTCAACCAAGGAATTGGTCAACTAAAGTCAACAATCTAAGAGCTCAATGCACCAAGGAGAGTATAGAAATATTCCCGGGTCGTTTAAATCCCAGTGAGGTATGAATTGTGTCGAAAAACGAATATGAGATCAAGTGCTTATGAAACGGGAATGGGAAAGTGAATTTGATTTGAATTAAACTACGAGATTACAAATAGAAATGATAAACAATCACTACAAACGATTACTAAAAAATGAAAACGTTTACAAGTCTAAAATTATACGTATACGTTTATAAAAACGTCTACGTACAAAGATAAAAGTGAAAATGAAAATCTAAAAATGCCTAGGATATGAAAAACATATTTTTACAATCTAAATGATAAAAGAAAATTTTGAGAAAAAGAAAAATATTTTTTTGACTTTTTAATTAATTATTATTAATTAATTACTAATTAAACTAATATTAATTATAATAAATACTAAACTAATTTTGAAAATTACAAAACTTTTTCTATAAATACTTAATAATATAAGTGAGCTAAGAAAATTGAGAAAAGCCCCACAAGCTTATTGAAAAGCAGTGGGATAAGCTAAAAAGCAAAAATAAGCTTAAATTAAGTTAACTATTATATAAATAAAATTAATGAAAGGTTAACCAAGAAAGACCCTAGGGCGACTGGTTTGTGAGGTGTGTGTTGAGAGCTATGTGGGGGTGAGGTCTGGGGTTCGAATCCCAGGCTCCTCCTTTTTGCAAACTTTTAATTTTTTTTTTATATCTTTTGGTTTCAGCTTCAAGCAACAACACAACAACACAACAGTAACAACAATATGAATATGAACAACAACAAGAGATCCAAAAACAACAACAACAACAGATTAGAACAATAACAGCAATAAGAACAACAAAAGAGTGACAAAATCAAATCTAACAAGAACACAAGAGTAGTAGCAGTCAAGAGCAACAAGCTCAAGTAAGCTAAAAAAAACTCACAAAAGCTGATGCAAACAATTAAATCACAACAAAAACAACAATGAACAGCAATAACAACAACATACAGCAACAAGAGCAATCAACAAAAGAATCAATAAAGCTCAGTACATGCTGAAACAGCAGCAGTGGCCAAACAAGCAAGAACCAAGGGGCCAAATAAGCAGTAAATAAGCTCAATAAGAAAAACCAAGTATATAAGCCTAAAGACTACCTAGGTGGCTATCTAAAACAGCAATTACATTAGCTAAGGCCAAGCAATAAAGCTTTTACAAGCTTGTGAACTTGGCCAAAAACCTGTGAACAGGGGACCCTTATGAAAAATAGCTTAATACATAAGCAATTTTAAGCAGTTTAGGGAGCTTATAAAAAATCCACAAAATTCACAGGTAAAGAATACCAACCAAACTTAAAATCCACCAAATCACAACTGCCAATTCCAAGAATTAAACTCTGGATGAAAATCCAAAGTTTATTCAAAAATTTTTCTATGAAACTTTTGACTTTTTGCTTTTTGAACTTATGTTGACCAAAGTGAGTTTTGATTACATCTAATGAACTGAAAATGATATTTTAAGATAAAATGAGACCAAATTATGTTAAATTAAACACTAATGCATTGATTTGGATAAACAAGAACTCAAAAATCCTTACAGTTCAACTGTTTTAAGGATAGAGAAATCATTTTGACTTTTGGGTGAAAGACTAGTGGATTTTATGACTGATGTGAGCTAAACAGACCTAATGTGACTTGTTGCAACAGCAAACAACAACAATAACAACCTAGAGCACAAAGTAATCTCTTAAACCAAACACACCTTTAAGTATATGAAATTGAGATTTTCAAAGGTTTAATGAGATTAAGCTCATGAAACTGGATTACAAGAACTTATAATGCCATAATAGACTAGATGAAACATGGAAACACCAATGATAACAACAAGCACTCATACATCAAATTTATACTAACTTTAACTGTGAAGATGAAAGATTTAGCAACCATGGATTCTTAAGAATAAACATATGATTTTAAGCTTTATATGAACTAACATAAACCAAATAAGTCTAAAAATTCAAAAATAAGCAATTTATAAGGATGGCTACAGTAGCAAGCCAAAAATGAGAAAATGGCTTACAAGTGAGTAAGACTGAAGACTAGTGAACCATGGACTACTACCACATCCTATAGCTTCCCATGAAGCTCTAAACCCATATCCATCCAGAATCAACTCTTCTTCTTGCTTGAATCTTCTTCACAACTGAATTTTTAGTTTTGAGTGATTTTTCTTTATTTTTCTATATTTTTTTTTTTTTGCTTTCACACTATATTTTAAGGTTACTAGAAGCTTTAAATAGCTTCCTGGGAACCTAAATGTTCTAATCTAGTCCATTGTAACAACTAGAAATAACTTTACTAATTTTGAAAATTGAGGCATAAATTGCATACACTGATTTATACAACCAAACTTAAAATTGTTACTTGAAATTGTTTTACAATACACTGAAATTAGTAAAATAATACTTGAAAGCTTTTAAACATACAATGAAAATGACATAAAATTAAAACTAGGTTAACTCCCTTCTTCTCTCCATCTTTTTCTCTTTATATGACCCCATTAGGGTTTCTTGGACCTTCTCAGTACTTCCCACCTTCAATCACAGCCATTGGATCACCAAAAACAATCTCAGCCTTTGAAATTGCTTTTGGCGCCAAAAAGTCTTACTCACTTTTCTGGTTACTTGGAGGGATTTAAGAGCAATAAATGCACTTTGAAGGGTAGCTAAGGTTGGGGAGACAAGCTTTGGTGAAGATGAGGTGGAGGTGAGGGGATTGTGTACTGAGTTGCAGTCCCACGTGGGGAAGGAGAAGAAAGGGGAGAGTTATANTTAGAAGCTGGGTTGTAGGGGCGGTTTAAGGGTGCAAACATTAGTGTTTACTTTGCAAATTTTGGCCATTTAGGTCATGTCACATTGATAACAAAACACAAGTTGTTTTGGCAGCAATTTAATAAGTATGAACAATAAAATGACAATAATACCCTCAATGACGTGGCATTTAACGAGGAAAATAATGGAAGTTAGCTCTCGGTGGCTGTTTTGCAAAAAAACGAAACATTAATGTAGTTTTTGCACAACTTTTTGTCTCGATGTATTCCTTGCGCATTTGGGCTAATTTAGGGACTAAATTTGCAATTTACCCTAAAATAAAATACATGATTCATCGGAAAATTTTATTTCATGATAACCGCCGCTGCAACGCGCGGGTACCCTACTAGTACTACATATAATAGAGAGAACACTCTCTCTCCTCAAGAACTTAAAAACTATACAAACCATAGAGCTTTTAGTACAAATCAATTAAACACAGATTTAAAAAGTTGAAAATTAAAGAATATAACATTAAATGCACTAAAAAACTTAAAATTAATATTTACAAGCTATAAAGAGCTTTTGGTACAAACCAATTAAACACACATCTATGATACAAGTATAAACTAATTAAATACACTAATTAATGTTATTTTCAAAATGCCCCTAAAATGAAAAATACATGTTATCATTCACATTGTACAAACTAATAAAACATGCAAAGTATTATACAATTTATTTGCTAACAAGTTGATGGTATGATTTTGAAAACTAGACCAACGGGTTCAACGGAATCCGGAGTCACCATCGGTTCGGTTAGCCAATAAAACCGTTCAAAAGTAAAACGGAGAGGACCAGTCGTAACCGGTAAAAACTGGTGAACTGGGTTGGACTGGGATTATTATTTTTTTCTCCGCTTAATCAGTTCGTCATTATTATTTTGTTAACGCCTAAACTTTAATCATAAGATACCCACCGCTACAACACGCGATTACCCCTACTGGTGGATATAAAAGTAAATATATACATAATACAAGATATAATATGATATGATCTCATTACACAATTAATAATATTTATAATAGACATAAATGAAAAAAACAATATTACAACAATTTGTTACAGTAGTTAAGAGTCATTAATAACACAATAAAATGTCCATAATCTCCGTTACTCACAAAATATTCATGAATATTACCAAAATCTGGTATGATACGCTGCCGTTTTGAGGTCTTCTTTCACCTATTTATACACACAAAAAACACACATAGTAACTCACCTTCTTCATCTCTCTTGCATGAAATAAAAACTATGGCTTATTCTAAAATTCATAGTTTACTGTTCTTCTGTGTTTTTGTAATTTTTTCATCTATTGCTTATGGTTCTGAAAATATTGAGAAAGAATATGTATTGACTTTAGATCATTCCAACTTTACCGAAATTGTGTCTAAACATAATTTCATTGTCGTCGAATTTTACGCTCCTTGGTACATTTCTATACCTTTTATTCATCTAAATCATTCCTTTTTTTAGTCCTTACTTGATTTGTTTATCTGATTAATTTTATATGTTAACCATGTTATATGTTAATCCAGTTACTAATTAAAATTATTTATTTATTTATTTATTTATTTATTGTTTATTTATTATACGTATAGTAGTTTTGGTTATTTAAATTTAGGGTTTTGTTAACCACAACCCATGGGGTTGTGTTTAAACATACCTTAATTTAAATATTTGCATTAAAATTATAATTATTTTTCGTACATTTTTCAATCGGCTGACATAACTATTGCATGCAGCTATTAGTATTTATTTTTAGCCCGATATAACAATTTTTACTAATGTTTTTACTTTATTATCATTGAATTTCCGAATTATTTGCAAAAATAAATTATAAACTCATTAAATGAATTAATAAATAGTATGAAAACAATCTGTATGAGAATTGTAACGCATGCGTAGTTTAAGGAGCAGTTATATCTTTCTGTTTTTACTTTTTATTTATTTGTTCAGCTTTAATCTCTTGTCTCTATACTTTATATATGACGTTAACTTCATGCTACCGAAAATGTATAACTACTAATTTCATGTGAAAAACAGCTTAACTTTTTGCCAGTTGTATATGGAATGAATATGATGCTTTCTGTTGGCTATGTGTATGTTTGGCGTGAAAAAGAGGTGTAATTTGTATGAGTTCTTGTAACTTATGTATAATTAGTAAAAGCATTTATTATTTTTTTTATTAATCTATGTTATTGTTTAAGTCTGTGAAATAATAAATTGGTTCCAAGATTAGAAATTTACTTAATGTATGCTAACTTATACATAATTAGTAAAAGCATTTAATATTATTTTTATTAATCTATGTTATTATTTAAGTCTGTAAAATAATAAATTAGTTCCAAGGTTAGAAATTTACTTAATATAGTATGCTAACTTATACATAATTTAGTAAAAGCATTTAATAATATTTTTATTAATTTATGTTATTATTTAAGTCTGTAAAGTAATAAATTGGTTACAGGATTAGAAATTTACTTAATGTATGCTAACTTATACATAATTAGTAAAAGCATTTAATATTATTTTTATTAACCTATGTTATTATTTAAGTCTGTAAAATAATAAATTGGTTCCAAGATTAGAAATTTACTTAATGTATGCTAACTTATATAAAAGCATTTAATATTGTTTTTATTAATCTATGTTATTATTTAAGTCTGTAAAATAATAAATTGGTTCCAAGATTAGAAATTTACTTAATATATGCTACTACTTTATTGTCTCTATAGAGCTTGAGATGTTAATTTCATTTGAGAAAGGCACCATTTTTTGTTGCCAATTGTACAAGGAATGAATATTGTTTCTAACATATGTTAAATTAACTTCTGCTCTTTTTTGTGACAGGTGTGGTCATTGTAAAAATCTTGCTCCAGAGGTACTGTCTTATTCTCACTATGGTCCAATAAGATGAATTACACTTGACCATTGTATTCTTTATAGATAACTGATAATGTATTTTGAGAATGGTAGATTGATAATTTATAGTTTACAAATTTTGGAAGTAAGCATAAGAGTTTTTTTTTACTCTTGAGAAGAAAAGTTATTAGGATTTTCGTCATAAAATAAGCATGTATTTTTTACCAGATTTGGTATTAACAAAATATGAATCCTACCTAAAATGAAATTTGGTACATTTGTTAGACGCGTGCAAAGTAGTTTTAATAAATGTGTGACCTTAGAAAGAAATTATAATACTTTGTGGATTCCGGATACATTGTTGTTATTCTTACATATATTCTTCATATGTGCAGTATGAAAAGGCAGCATCTGTATTGTCAAGCCATGATCCTGCTATCGTATTGGCCAAAGTTGATGCCGATGCCGAAGAAAACAAAGAGCTTGCAAAGAAATATGAGGTGCAAGGATTCCCAACAATCAAGATCATCAGGAATGGAGGAGAAAAGATTCAGGAATTTAATGGTCCTCGTGACGCTGATGGTATCGTGACTTACTTGAAGAAACAAGTTGGTCCTGCATCAGTAGAAATCAAAACATCAGAAGATGTAAAGAGCCTTATTGATGATAAGAAGCTCTTTATTGTAAGCAATTTGAATCAAGTCCCTTATTTTATGTAATGCAATATCCTAAGAAATTAAATTAAATTAAATTTAAAATGTCTAATGTGTCATTGCAGGTTGGTATTTTCCCTGAATTAAAAGGAGAAGATTTTGTGAAATTTTGGACTTTGGCTGAAAAGTTGCGGTCTGATTATGATTTTGGTCATACTACTAATGCTAAGCTAATTCCTCGTGGAGACTCATCGGTTACTAAGTCAACTCTTAGGTTACTGAAGCCATTTGATGAACTTTTCGTTGATTTCCAGGTGATTGTGTCCCCATATTTTTTATTTATGACCTTGGTTTATATCGAGCTATAAGCTCTGCTAGTTTCATATTAGATAACGCTACTCAATCTCTAATGTTTCAGAAATTTGAAGTTGAAGATATGGAGAAGTTCATTGATGAAGCTAGCACTCCTCTTGTTACACTTTTTGACCAAAAAGACCCTAACAATCAACCATTTGTCAGCAAATACTTCGACAGTTCAGATTCAAAGGTACAAATTTTATGAGAAAAAACCTTGATTCACTTGTTCTTTACCATTTCATTCTGGTGATTATTGATTAATATAATTTGTTTCATCTTCTTAGGTAATGTTGTTTGTGGATTATAGTCATGAACAAAGTGATAAATTCAAATCAGTCTACCATGAAGTTGCTAGCCAGTACAAAGGGAAAGGACTAGTTTTCCTCATTGGTCACGTTCCAGATAGTCAAGGTGCCTTACAGGTAAACCATTTTTCGCATCCTCAAAACACTTTTTCTTTTGATTTTAATCTAGTGACTCAATTTTGTGTTAACCTTGATGTGTAGTTTTTTGGACTTAAAGAAGAGCAAACACCGGTCATCATAGTACAAGATACTGAAGGTCTCAAATTTATCAATCAAAATGTGCAAGCTGATCATATTGCTACATGGTTGAAGGACTTCACTGTAAGATTTTGTTGTGATGATCATTTATTTTAAAAAGGTCTATCATTTTGTTTTAGAAAATACGAAGACACTTAACTCTATTGCATTACTCCAGGATGGAAAGCTAAAACCTTTTATAAAGTCAGAGGATGTTCCTGAAACCAATGATGAACCTGTGAAGGTGGTAGTTTCCAAGAGCCTAAGGGATATGGTTTTGGACTCCAAAAAGAACGGTAAATATCATTAAAGATAAATGAGCACGTACTGTATATTACCTTGTTATCTATAAATCTTATGATTTGCGCTATTTTGCTTCACAGTTCTACTAGAGATCTACGCACCATGGTGTGGACACTGTAAGAAACTTGCTCCAATCTTGGACGAAGTGGCTATCTCATTCGAGAAGGATTCTGATGTTGTGATTGCAAAACTGGTTAGTACACTTGTTTAATTCTTTTTTGGCAAGATGGGCGGGTTGATTCACCATTTAATAGTGCATGTTGCAATTGGCCTGGTTGGGTTGCGTCACAAACAATATGCTTTACAAAAAATCTTTTATATAATAAAACAAAACCCCAAGTGGGGACTTTTCCATTTCAAAAAAACTAAACCATACCTTATTTAGTAATAATATTATTTTAAAAAAAAAGATTATTTTCTTATTAGGTAACATTTTATATTTATCCATAATACAAGTAGAAGATAAATACAAAAAATATAGATAAGAAGCAATTAACAATAGGATTAAAACTTTTAAATAATTATCTTTAATAATAAAAAACTATAATTAAACATCATAAATCAAACAAAACAAAGATTAAATTATTTGTTTTTTAATAAATTAAAATATATGATTCAAAAAATTTTAAAAAAAAACCCGCGCGTGCGCGGGCATTATAACTAGTATATCAACTATAGAAAAATTAAATTATACCGATTAGGTAATTTTACTCCTTATAAAATACTAAAAATAGGCCCCCGTTTGACCCATAAAAGATTTCGCTGATTTGACCCATGGTAAATAACATGTTCCCTAAATCAACCTATTCATATTCATGTGAAAATGAACAAATTCACCTTTTTTTTCTTCATAGTTTGCTTATCACATACAACAAAATGGAAAAGTCATACCTTCTAACATTTTTCATTTCTAATATGTGTATCGTTTGTATTTCAGGACGGAACTCAAAACGACATTCCAAGCGACACATTTGATGTTAAAGGTTACCCGACATTGTACTTCAAGTCTTCAAATGGTAAATATATGCCATATGATGGAGATAGGACAAAGGAGGCCATCATCGAGTTCATTCAGAAGAACCGTGATGCAACTATTGAGTCAGCTCCCGAATCAGTCAAAGACGAGCTTTGAAGCTAGAGATTGATGTTTTTATTTCTGTATTCAACTAGTTGCATGTGTACTCTTTTTTAAAGTTTTGAGACATTGAGTTAATTCGCGGAGTATACCGTGACTTATCGTAATATTTCATGTTTTTAGGCTTTTAATAAAAACAAGAAAATCACAAAAAAAGAATTGTCAGTTCCATTCTCTTCCCATGTGATGATTTACAACAAACACCCAATGTTAGGTAGTTTTGGTATTCATCAATTACAGTTTTGAGTTTTCAACCATGATAGCAAGTTTCGTGACAAGTTTCAAGTTGCTCCTTAGTTAGACTTGAACAGGAATACCATATCGTATTGAGGCCTTGTTTCTTTTTTTCTTTTTTCTTTTTGACGAAATAAGTGGATTTAAAAGTAAATGGGCCCTCCTATTGTTTCATTTGAATCGGGAGTGCTTAGCTTTCTTTGCCTTCTCTCTTTAGACCATTTAAGAAGAAAAAAACAATAATTTATTCCTTGAGCCCATTTGGGTAAGGATTCGGTGAGAAAAAAACTTATAATGAGAAAGATGATAAATAACTATAATCACATTTTTAGATGCGTTGACTTGAATTAGATACATCTCTATTCATTTAGATGCATTTCAATTAGTTTCGAAAGTAATTTTGAAATTAAATGATGCAAAGTAGTACTTGCAACAAATTTGACCCGTAGAGAAAAAAAATACATAGGATTTGCCTAACTTGCTAAAATATCCAATGTGTGGTTCCTTTTTATTTTATACAATAAAAGGAAATTCCCCTTGAGTCTATTAACATTCCTTTTCTATATTTATGTGTTCTCTTTATTTACGCTAAATCGCATTGAGTTTGTTAACAATTCTTTTCTTTATTTGGTGGTCTTGCACACACTTCTCACCTAAATTACTCGTGATAAATCTGTTATGGTTAGCTCAACAAATCAACAATGATTATCAGACACAGGCGTCCCAAATTAGATATATATACATTTCTAGCCTACATTAATTTTCTAGCTCCTGTTTTGTTTACAAATTTTTTAGAAACTAAAAAGTTTATAGCTTAGAAAAGAATTAAGGTCTCTTCCATTTCATTTTGAAAATGATAGGTAATGTTGTGATTGTTAATGTTGTGAGTCTACATTTAAATTGAAATAAAATAAGTTTTCTTTTTACTCTCATAGAAAACTCAACATAACTCATCATGTTTAAATAAACACTAAATAATCCTTATCCTTGAAAAAAATGTTTTGAAGTACCCATGTAACTAGGGGTGTAAACGAGCCGAGACAACTCGCGAGCAACTCGAGATCGACTCGAAAAATACTCGATTCGACTCGATTTTAAACGAGCCGAGACAACTCGCGAGCTACTCGACTCGACTCGATTACACATTTACACCCCAATATATATATATATATATATATATATATATATATATATATATATATATACACACACACACACACACACACACACACACACACACACACATATATATATATATATATATATATATATATATATATATATATATATATATACACATATATACATATATACATATGTATATATATACATATGTATATATATACATATGTATATATATACATATGTATATATATACATATGTATATATGTGTATATATATATGTATATATGTGTATATATATATATATATAT
>LBNU01028371.1:31411-52108 GCA_014162995.1 Artemisia annua
ATATATATATATATATATATATATATATATATATATATATATATATATATATATATATATATATATATATATATATATATATATATATATATATATATATATATATATATATATATATATATATATATATATATATATATATATATATATATATATATATATATATATATATATATATATATATATATATATATATATATATATATATATATATATATATATATATATATATATATATATATATATATATATATATATATATATATGTATAGGGGTGTGTAATCAAGCCGAGACAACTCGCGAACAACTCGAGATCGACTCGAAAAATACTCGACTCGACTCGATTTTAAACGAGCCGAGCTCGAGCATGTCAATACTCGACTCGACTCGGCTCGATTACACCCCTACATGTAACCTTGCTTGGTGAAATGTAAAAAAGTCATTATGCATATTGCATGTAAGAGAATGATTGAATAATGATAGGTTCATTACCTTGCAACGGACATTTGATTTTTTTTAAAACAAATATTTAATAAAACTATCGCGGAGCTAGATTTACATCGACATGCACCATTGAGACTATCTCAATTGTATGCTTAGAGCAGCCGGTATAAGGTATTTTTTTGCCTCGCACCAAATGTATAACGCCAAAATCACTAGACCTCGTGCCACACGTTCTGGCACCAAAAGTGTTTGGTAATGATTTTGGGTTAATATTGTGGTAATTAATGTGTGTGCAAAGAGGGAGAGATGAGGATTTTTATTTATTTATTTATTTATTTATTTATTTATTTTATGTTTTGTATTATTAAATACTTTTACTTTAGTTTTTAAGAAATTTTAACTAATTAGTTTTAGTCTCTAAATGTTAATATTTTTTTCACATTAAGACGAGGAGGTGTTTTTTATGTCTTATTTTATTTAATGTACTTTTTTATGTTTGTTTTTATTAGTGGAATTTTAATTTTAGTTTAATGTGTTGTTTTATTTGAATAAATGGAAAAATATTGACACCATTCAAGCTTTTTGTTGAGTTGAGAAATCTCATTTGAAAGTTTGTTTTGCACATCATCGTTGTGTTTTCGTAGATTAACGTTTTCATCTTTTAATGTCACAATTTGTTTAGACAACAACTCAACATCATCACAGTGATCATCAATAAGCATAGAAGTACCAGATTCATAAAGAGAATTCATAATCACAGAAATTATATCAGCACTAAGAACATGTTCCAAGAGTCTATCAGCATCTTTTTGTAAAAATTGATTTTGACGTTTTTGATTAAAATCGCTTGTTCAGTTTCTTGAAACACATTCATGATGGTTTTGACTTCCTTGTTAAGTTCCTGTTCCCATCTTTTAGCATATGAATGCAAACGTTGAAGACTTGGAGTAAATTGAGTTTGTAACATTTCCCTTCTTTCTTTCGCAACAGGAGAAAGAAAGTTGGCAACAGTGAGTTCAGAATTCTTTTCAACAGCATATTCCAATGTTTGGATCTCAGTTTTGAAATATTTAAAGTACTGAAAGAAAGTAGAATCAGTTAACATGCTTAGTTTGTTTTGTAATTCGGTGTTTTTCTGAAGTATTGTCTCTAAGCATGTTTCCTTATCTGCTTTTGATTTGAAAGAATTGAGTTGTGTTTTACAATGTTCAAGTGCTCTTGTTAATGCAACGTTTTTGTCTCTCAACTTTGCATTCAATGCTTGACACTGAATATTTTGATTTTGGCTGGTCATAAGCAACATTCTCCATTCTGCATCTGAATCAGACAAAAGCTCATGTTGTTCAAGTTGATCATTGTTATCTTGAGCAGTGGATATAATTGTTTCATCAAATGTAACAACTGGGTTTATTGGATTATCATCAAATAACACCACTGTGGACATTTGATCAGTTATATGAGTAGATAACATAGAATCAGATTGAACAGCTTGTGCAATGTCTGAGATAAAGTTAGACGGAGAATCACTGTCATGTATCAGGCATTGATAAGAATCATATGCTTGATACAGATCATCAGTGTCATAGATTGGACTGGAATCACTTACCTGGAATTCATGTGTGTCAGCCATTAAGAGTATGTCAACAGTTCCATGTGAGTTGTCCATGATAGGAGAGGAAGTGGTAGAAATTCATGATGATCTTCCAGATGTTGTTTCCACGTGAGTAGTATCATCTTCGAGCTGAACCAAATTTGTTGGTTGTGATTCAAGATAGCTCTGAAGAGTGATTTGTGGGGCAGGGAGGATACTTTTCATGAACTTCTTATGGAGACAAGACTGTAGAAGCTGATTCATTCATAGGTCATTGTGTGGCTGATGTATGATTTCAAGATGTTTCCACATATCATGAGCACAAGCTGCAAAATCCAAGTTTGAGTAGATGGAATTTGGAAGACCTAGAGTGATGTACCAACTTGCTTGATAGTCAACAGCTTTTTGTTCTTTGTCATGGCCAGTCAAAGTGTCTTTGGTTTGTAGTTCAATGAAGTCTGTTGAGTCAGCAATGAATTTCATTTGATATGGTCCTTGAAGAATGGATTTCAGTACGAGATCAGCTTGTGGACGAACAGCAACCCATTGTAAGAATCGTCGTTTCCAAGTAGTGTAGTTTCCATTAATCAACATAGGAGGATATGATTCATTACCAAAGTGAAGTACATGACGAGGGTCGGTACTGTGACGTGGAGTGTAAGGAGATTCTAAGTATGGTAGTTGAGACATGATGAAATACTTGTGTGAAAATGGATCTTGTAGAAAGTCTAAGTGTTATGCCAATTCTCGAAAACTATCCCAAGTATGTTTCCAAAGTTTAAAATGTTGAATATCTCGAAAAACAGTCAAAGTACAAAAGATTTCGAAAATTTTCAAAGATTTCGAAAATTTACAAAAGATTTCGAAAAAACCAAGTTTATCGAGAAAATTTTGCCAAAGTTTCGAGAAATTTTACAGTAGCTGGAATTAGTAAAGTTCTCGAAAATTATGAAAGGATTTCGAAAGTTTTCCAAAGATCTCGAAAATCAAAAGATTTCGATAAGCCAGAAAAGATCTCGAAAGTTCAAAATTTTCGAAAAAAAATTCCACAAATTTTCGAGATTATACAATATCGAAAATATCCAACAAGTCGAAGTGTTTTCTTTCTTATACAAGAGAGAAAAGCACTGAGTAACCAACGAAAACACTTTAGGAGCAGTCACAAAAGATCTCGAAAGTTAGGGTTTAAGGATTTCGAAAAATAGTACACTTTTTGGCAGATTTTGTTTTTGTTAAAAGCAATCCAAAAACACGTTTTTAATCCAAGATTCTTGTACAACTAGCTTTAAAATGATGAAATCTTAAAGAAAGTTGCAAACTTGAACCACTTTTTGAAAATTTGAAAAATTTCGAAAAATGGTACAACTTGTACGAATCTCAAATTTTTGAGAAATTTTGAAACTTTGTTGGTTGTTTTGAGTTTGTAACACAAGTTTGAGGACAAAGATGTGATAAAAACACTAAACAAACAAGAAAGTTGCAAACTTTTTCAAAAAAATAACGAGTAAAAACAAGGTTTTTGGTTCGTATAAAACAAAAACAAAAAACTAAACCTTCTTTTGGCGATTGATACCACTTGTTAGGTCACCATATTGTTTACACAAGTATAGATTTGATAGAAATGAGATGAGAAATAGAGTTTGGTTGATTAGATCAAATATGAAGAATAAAAGTGCAAGAGTTTCTTTAGTGTATTGAAATAACCAACAAGAGAGAATGGATACATGAGGTCCTATATATAGGAGAGGAGTTAGGGCAACACTCCCTCTCTCCTTCCTTTACTAAACGAATGGGCTTGGAGCCCATTGGACACATTTGGACTCTTATCATGTTACATGACTCTCTTAAATAACTTAAATAAACTAGCAACCTATTACAAATGATGAAATAACTGAGACTTGATTGAAACGTTGAAAACTTAGGTTCTAACAATAGGTTTGGGCAAGAAGATGGTATAGGAGATGATATCTTCACCAACAACCGTATGTCTTTTTTTTCCCTTTTACAAAATATATTTATACACGTAAAATATATTTGATTTTATTTGACTCCTCATGCATGAGGAGGGGGTGGCCAACTTAAATTCATTCATTTCGTTTTCTTAAAAAAAGTATTCGTGGTGGATAAAGTTAAGTTCTATTGTTATATGTATTATCGATTTTCCAAATGTCAGGGAATGGATGAAGGAAAAAAAAGAATTAGAATAAAAAGAAGAGGAAGAAAGCAAAACAACTAACTCAACTCGAGTTGCAACAACAAAAATAGGACGAAGAGAAACTTAAAGTCCACTTGGAGAAAGAAGAAAAGATTAAACAAGAGACCGATCACTACCGAGAAACAATTATGTTCATGCAAAGCTTTCCTCACAAGAAAGATGCCAACAATAATTTTCTTCGAGCTTAGGAGTGTCGAAATCATGCTCAACCAATGGAATGCAAAGATATTCATCGAGGCAAACTCGGTTGGATGTTCGGTCCTTTAGGTTTCGGTTGTCTACAATATATGAAGCTGAATCATCCTCTAATCAGTCTCATTATCATAAATCATAGACACTCAATAGTTGGATGGATTTGAATGTTAATATTTAGTTTGAGTTTGATCTTTTTCACTCTTTGATATCCATATATGTATATACTGAATTGTTGGAGGATTAATTAACCTGAGCTTTAATTTTGTAATCTCATAATGTGAAAGTTATATTTTTTAACCTTTTTATCATCATGGTCATGCTAAAATATAAAATTCAAACTCTATTAAATAAAAAAGTATGAATAAATGTTCGTCATATAATAAACTTCCACGTTATAAGCATATACGCCATGTCATTGTTAGGCAATAATTTTTTATACTCAATCACTTTTTCAAGAAAATTAAAAAGCCGAACAAAAAAATTAGTTTTGATATTTGTTTTTGGAATCATTAAAGGACAATGTGGAGTAATCAAGATACTCAAGATAGAGTCCCATTGCATAGAGTACAAGATAGCTAATGCTCAGAATTCAATGCAGCCTCATAATAACTATACAATCATGAAAGGAGATGAAGTGCAAGGGTTGCCAAAATTGATCACATGGCATTTAGTATATAATTAAAACTCTGTTAGATGAAGTGCAAGGGTTGCGAAAGATTGCAAGAATAATTAATGGTTTAACCTAATTCATGCCTATACAAACCTGCCAAAATCACATTTAGTATGTACATTTGAAGATCATTCACACATCTTTTAGATCTTTGATTGTTGGTAGCGGTATGTAAATTCTCTTTTGCAACATTTTGGAGATGATTCACACATCTTTTAGATCTTTGTAATTAACTCAGTATTCTTTTTTTCTTATTTTAGTTATCATACGCAGGTACCATGAAAATCACGCAAGATAATGCATGCTCAGATAAATGGAACCAAAGACTGGGATACTAACTATTTTCTTTGTTTCTTACATATTTAGGTGATTGTTATAGATAAGTATATATATAGATATATATATTATGTTAATGCATTTTCATATACAAGTAATTTATGTGCGTTTTCTATTGATGTAGCTCACATGTGTGAATTGATTCAAGAAAATGTGCATGAGCATGTATGAGCAACATTTAAATGGTTAAATGATACTTTTTAGCGTGATTAATTTATGCAAGTAGTTGCTTTCGAATGCTCTTTGAGAAATATTAGAATGAATTTATCGTGTGCAATTGAATTATTATTGAAAAGAAGAAGGTCCGCGCATCGCAAAGTGTTTTCTTTTTCTATATGTAGAATCATTAGTGAGAAACCAATATGTATATGTAGAATCATTAGTGAGAAACCAATATTTACGCCCATTAAATGAGTTTGCCATAATAGCAAAATACGACATATTAAAAATATCACATTGAGTAATGAATAGAAAGGAAAAAATACATAATTTTGACTTAAAGCCGTTTGTAAATTATAATATCAAATAAAAGTTGAGTTTTAAACATAAGCAAAAGTTCAAACTTTTATCGAAAAACAAAACCGGTGCATTTAATGTGAAGTATATACAACATCGAGATGGAAGTGCAAGGCTTGCCGGAATTGATCACATGATATTTAGTAATTAATATAGAATTAAAAGTCGGTTATGGATTGAGATGAAGTTGAAAAGGTTGCAAGAATAATTGATGATTTAACCTAATGCAATATATATAGATATATGTATTATGTTAATGCATTTTCATATACAAGTAATTTATGTGTGTTTTCTATTGATGTAGCTCACATGTGCGAATTGATTCAAGAAAATGTGCACGAGCATGTATGTAAAGCAACATTTAAATGGTTAAATGATACTTTTTAGCGTGATTAGTATATGTAAGCATGCAACTTGAATAATGAATATAAAAGGAAAAGTACATAATTTTTGCTCGAACCCATTTGTAAATTAAAAAAATTAAGTTTAAGACATAATAGTGGAGTCCAAAAGGTTTTAGGAATTATTAATAGTGTGTTAATTAATATTCATTTGGTTAGCTATTTGGAATTGAGTTTATTGATAAAATTTATTATTATTAGTTAGACTTCAATGTTAATTTTCATTGAAATTAGTTGTACAATAAAATGAGATGAAGCTAACTTTAGTTTTTAATCATAAACTTTATAAATAAATATTAATATGTTATAAAAAGATTAAATATAAAAATCACCAAACAACTAATGGCATACTTACAACAGATGTAATACAATCACAACTTACGAACCTAATAACAAAAATAATTAACGCAAATTACACTATAACAAATAAGAAAAAGCCAGTGTGCTTCGTATTACCATGCAAAAACCATATAATGCAAAATTATTGTTGGGTTACATAATAGGCCAAAACAATCAAAGAAATTACATCAAGTGTATGACAATTTAATAACGACAACCCCATTTAAAAAATATAAAGACCAAAAAACCAAAGCAATATCAACCATTTTTATATTTTTAAACAACAAACTAAAAACGTTTCATACAACATACTAAACTAAAAATACAAATGCACTCGACAATACACAAAAACAATACGCACGATTAACAATTAGATTAAAAGCCCGTGCGTAGCACGGGTTCTGCATGCCTCGTTAAATCATAAATTTCACATTTACCACCCTTTAACCCTTTTAGTTTTACACATGAAGCCCTTGGTTTGACCTTATTTCAACATAGCAGTATACAACTTCCCTGCAGCAAAACTGCGAGGATCACTTTCCTTTTAAAATTTGGTACTCTTTTATTTTTGTTTTTTTAACGATAACTAACTACTTTACATCCAGTTTATACTTATGTAATTTTTTTAAATGAATATTTAATATTTTTTATAAATTTTATTTTAAATATAAATATTAAATCCCAAAGAGAAAAGGGCAAATATCATCACTGTCGTTTACCAGTGATTACGGAAACAATTCCTAAGTTAGCAAAAACCATCCGTGCAGGTTACTTGCGATTAAAACTAAGGATTGCTTGTGTAACAAAATATTACATTAAAATACTTGTCATTTAACTCATCTTCAAAAATCATCTTTGAATTTGGAATTTAATTATATTATCTTCTTTGTTCTAAACTTTTACATAAACATTTTTAACATTGCATAACTTGTAACAAATTAGTTGTAAAATTTGACTTTGTATTACATTTGTCACATAAACCCTTACATCTTACATTGCATATACCATAGATAACTTTGAGTCATGGTTTTGTGTTAAATGAATGCAAAACAAAAAACTCAAACACAATCAAATTTAAAGTTTAACTCAAATAGTTAAATGATTTTAAATCTCACATAACACACGAAAAACGATATCAGATAAATATAAATGATACAAATAAAAAGTTTGATAGTCCACCACAAAGCGCGATTGATTTTTATCCTTTTCCGTATAATCTTACTCTAACAGAGCGCGAGTAGAAAAACATATGCTTATCTATCTTACTATCTTATGAGACCTTTTTCTCCATTAAATGTCTTAAAATTCAGCAATACAAAAAACCAAATATAAGGGCATCTACTATGGTGGGTTTATGAAAAGGTCTAAGAAAGATGAAAAGGTTTATGTTTATTTCAACCATAGTGGACACTCATTTCATGTCTATGTGGCATGAAGAGGTCCTAATTCTTGAACCTCTTTATAAATTCAATACATTTAATGCATTTGTTAAAGAAGACATTTTATGAACTTGCAAAGGTTTATACGATAGTGAATGTAGGTTTATAAAATCAATAGGTCTAAAATTTATTGATGTATTAATGTATAAACCTTTGTAAAAGGTTTATCATAGTGGATGCTCTAAAGTACAACCATCTAAAATACAAGCATTAAACAATACAAGTATTAATGCAATGTTTACAATTCATTAATACATAATTAATATACATTCATAAAACACTTATTTAATAATAAATACAAGTATTAAATACATAGTACAATTTATACAAGTTGCTAATTAATGATACTTTAAAAAACCCTTTTCAATGAAAAATACAATTAAAATAATACATTGTACAAACCAAAGCTACTAAACAAAAAACAAACAAACAAAATAATACGAACTAAGCAAAGTTTCACCACACTTTTGTCATTGCTTATAGCCCCTAAACGAATAAACCAGTCAGTAAAGCTATTGCCAAAAAAACGTACAAATGAAATAAATTACTAGTAGAAAAAATTTAATTACTGGGTACCTGTAGCCGCATTGCGTGGAGACACTGCTAGTAAATATCTTACTATCTTATAAAGCATTAAGGCCTACTTAAATTAGAAACTCCTAAAATTCAACAATCCAAGTTATAAAGCTAAAAATACAAGTAATTAAAACACATTTTATAACATTAAATACAATTACAAGTTCTTAAGCTCAAAGTACAACTAATTCAACATTGCTTATTATAGTAAGAAATACAATTAAAACACAATTAATGTGGTCAAGATATTTAATATAGTCAATTAATTATCTGGTCAATAAATACAATTAGTGTAGTTATTAAAACACCTCTTACATAAGAAATACAACTTATCAAGCATATTATACAACTAACTCAAACACAATTATTAAATGTCACTAAACAAATAATAAAGCACATTATACAAATATTCAAGTCCGAACGGGCAACGGGCCAAAAGGGCTCGAGCCCGAACGGGCACGGGATAAACGAAATTCTTGATATCCGTAAATTTATATTATCAAAAAGAACATAATAAACTAAAGGGTAAATTGCAAATTTAGTCCCTAAAGTAGCCCAAATGCGCAAAAAATACACCGATACAAAAAGTTATGCAAAAACGACATTAATGTTTCATTTTTTTGCAAAACAGCAACCGAGAGCTAACTTTCGTTATTTCCTCATTAAATACCATGTCATTGAGGGTATTATTGTTATTTTACTCCCATTCCCGCCAATCAACTCAATTGCCAGTGTTTTGTTTTACAAATTTAGTCCTTTAAAGCAATAGTTTATATCTGTGTTTCAATTTCTTCCATGAACATTTATTTCATAAGTACAGATCTTGAGAATGTTTAAGTTTTGGCAAAATCGCGCACACAATACCCCGATCCCTGATTTAGGAATCCTTTATGGTAACAACTCTGTTCCATTTTCGTGTTTTCTATTTAAACTTGTTACTATTTTTGGAAGTTATTGATGTTTTGTGTGTTGCACAGATTTGAATGAAACCATGTTTACTTTGAAAATCCATCACAATGGTGAATTTACCTCACCACCAGGAAGAAGATATCTTTTTGGAGATACACTGTGACATTTTCTCCATGGACTTATTAGGCGAAATGTTACAGCATTTAGCTTACACGGATCGTACCCTTGTGTTTTCTCACTTTAGGATACCTGGGGAGTCATTAGATGATGGTTTGCTAAAAATGTCTGAAAAACATACGAGGAGACTTGAAGAGTACGTTCCTAGATTTAGAGAATTTGAGTTGTATATTGAACCAGTATTTCATTGGTAGAGTGTCAGATGATGGAGCGAATGATGAGTAAGGCCAAGGGTGTAGTGATAGAAGAAATTGTGGATCATGATGTCAATGATGCTGTTGGAAAGGAGCTTGATGGTGAGACTGGAAACAATGGGAAATTACCATTGTTAGAGTGGCATAAGACAAGCCAACCTGAGAAGGTTGGACCTATTTATGATACTGATTCTGACAATGAGTTCCCACCAGCATTTTGTGTAGAAAAATGGTTGCAAATCATAAAAAAAAGGCTGAGTGATGAGTTTCAATTCAGGAGGTTATTGGAAGAGATTGACCAAGATTTTATAGTGGAGGATTCAAGTGAGGATTCCCTAGATTATACAAATGTGCTCGATTTTAATGATGCGGATTATGACACAGATGATGATGTTACCATTAGTGGAAAGGAAGGGGATCTAGAGACTTGGATTAGTGATGAAGAGGTGGATCAAGGAATAGATGTTCAATGGCAAGATGA
Source organism: Artemisia annua (assembly GCA_014162995.1). NCBI lineage: Eukaryota > Viridiplantae > Streptophyta > Magnoliopsida > Asterales > Asteraceae > Artemisia > Artemisia annua. The sequence goes on from LBNU01028371.1 coordinate 41,895, forward strand.
TCCATACCATTTAGTTGATGTACCTAAAGAGCCTGAAGAGATTAGTGACATGTTTGCTGAAATTGATCAAGCAATGCATGAACTTGATGATGTAGTTGCAGCTGAAGAAGTAACAGAGATTTATGTTTTTTTTTTTTGCTGAACCAATTAGTTTCAGTGTGTTTCCACTTGTAGTTATTGCTGAAGAAATGTTTGCAACAGAGGATGTTCATGGTGATGATGGTAAACAAATAGTTTGTGATGGGGCTATGATTCCAGATGATCTGTGTGCTGAAGTAGTTGGAGAGGAGGGATTTATCTCAGTTGTTGATGGAGATGTGACTACAGATAAAGTGGTTGCTAAACAGGGAGATGAGCCAGATGAAATGCTTGCAAAAAATGGAGTTGGACAAGATGGAGTGCTTGTAGAGAAAAAGTTTGAAGACCAAGGAAGATCAATCGAGAGGAGAAGACTAATGGCTGACAAGAAAACTAAGGATGATGCTAAATAAGGCTTATGCTTTTATGTTTACGTCAATAATCTGTTATACTTCTGCTATGGTGTTGTAGTGGAAGATTATAACAGTATCTAGTTGTTCTCAACTTTATCTACTGGTTGTGTAATAATTTACTATGGTAAATGCTTGCATAACCTTTTCTCTAATCTAATGGAAGCCAACAAATTAGGCAATTTTGGGTAATTGTGTGCATGTATAATCATTTGCAAAAGTCAAACATGATTGTCAATTTGGGCAATTCTGGGTAATTATGTGCAACTGTGCATGTACATTCATTTGCAAAAGTCAAAGAGGATTGTCAATTTGGGCAATTCTGGGTTGTGTGTATGTATATTCATTTGCAAAAGTCAATTTGGGCAATTTTGGGTAATTGTATGCATGTACATTCATTTGCAAAAGTCAAAGAGGATTGTCAATTTGGGCAATTCTAGGTAATAACTACGAAAAGATAACAAGTTGCCAAAAGATCAGTTAAATTTACAACCATTCAGTTAAACATTCACCAAAAGATTGGGTACATAAACCACTACAAAGTAAAGACAAACATAAAACTAAGAAACTAGATTAACTGCTATAAAATGGTCAAACACCATCCTTAAAACCCAGCACCCTCCAACAGCGACATAAACCCATTTCCTTTAAACGGGCCCATCACATTTCCGGCAGCATCCACAGGTGGAGGCGGCACCAGGCTCTGGTATTCCACCGGAGCAAAAGTGGTAACATAACCGGAAGTGGTGGTGAGGTTCATGAGTTTTTGTCTTTTAGTGTTTTTACGTGTACCACCCCAACAGGGATGTTACAGAGAACCCCACCATGAGTCCAATGTCTATGGCAGCTTTTGCAAAAGTGGCGAGGCTGGGAAGTGGTGTAGTTGTTGTAGTAACAGAATTTTGTGTCTTGTGAATGACAACGTGGACATGGACGTTGTTGTAGGAGTTGTTTCTTGGTGGTGGTGATCAAAGTTGATGTTTCTTGATGGTTGTTGGTGGTGGTGGGTGTGGTTATGGTGTTGGTGATGATTGCGGTGTTTGGTGAATGTGGTGGTGACGATTGCATTTTGGAATACCGTTTTTTTTGGGTTGTCGAGTCGTGGTTTAGAAGCTGGGTTGTAGGGGCGGTTTAAGGGTGCAAACATTAGAGTTTACTTTGCAAATTTAGCCATTTAGGTCATGTCGCATTGATATTACAACACAAGTTGTTTTGGCGGCAATTTAATAAGTATGAACAGTAAAATGACAATAATACCCTCAATGACATAGCATTTAACGAGGAAAATAACGAAAGTTAGCTCTTGGTGGCTGTTTTGAAAAAAAAAAAAAAAAAAAAAAAAAAAAAAAAAAAAAAAAAAAAAAAAAAAAAAAAAAAAAAAAAAAAAAAAAAAAAAAAAAAAAAAGTCGTTTTTGCAAAACTTTTTGTCTCGGTGTATTTCTTGTGCATTTGGGCTACTTTAGGGACTAAATTTGCAATTTACCCTAAACTAAAATACATAATTAATCGGGAAAATTTATTTCAGGGTAACTGCCGCCGCAACGCGCGGGTACCCTGCTAGTACTACATATAATAGAGAGAACACCCTCTCTCCTCAAAAACTTAAAAACTATACAAACTATAGAGCTTTTAGTACAAATCAATTAAACACAGATTTAAAAAGTTGAAAATTAAAGAATATAACATTAAATGCACTCAAAAACTTAAAATTAATATATACAAGCTATAGAGAGCTTTTGGTACAAACCAATTAAACACACATCTATGATACAAGTATAAACTAATTAAATACATTAATTAATGTTATTTATAAAACGCCCCTAAAATGAAAAATACATGTTATTATTCACATTGTACAAACTAATAAAACATGCATAGTATTATACAATTTATATTTTTTAACAAGTTGATGGTATATATGATTTTGAAAACTAGACCAACAGGTTCAACCGGAATCCGGAGTCACCATCAGTTCGGTTAGCCAATAAAAACCGTTCAAAAACAAAACGGAGAGGACCAGTCATAACCGGTAAAAACGGGTGAACTGGGTATGGGATTATTTTTTTTCCTCCGCTTAATCAGTTCGTCATTGTTATTTTGTTAGCGCCTAAACTTTAATCATAAGATACCGCCGCTATAACACGCGATTACTCTAACGGTAGATATAAAAGTAAATATATACAAAATACAAGATATAATATGATATGATCTCATTACACAATTAATAATATTTATAATAGACATAAATGAAAAAAACAATATTACAACAATTTGTTACAGTAGTTAAGAGTCATTAATAACACAATAAAATGTCCATAATCTCCGTTACTCACAAAATATTCATGAATATTACCAAAATCTGGTATGATACGCTGCCGTTTTGAGGTCTTCTTTCACCTATTTATACACACAAAAAACACACAAAGTAACTCACCTTCTTCATCTCTCTTGCATGAAACAAAAAACTATGGCTTATTCTAAAATTCATAATTTACTGTTTTTATATGTTTTAGTAATTTTTTCATCGAGTTTATCGATTGCTTATGGTTCTGAAAATATTGAGAAAGAATATGTATTGACTTTAGATCATTCCAACTTTACCGAAATTGTGTCTAAACATAATTTCATCGTCGTTGAATTTTACGCTCCTTGGTACATTTCTATACCTTTTATTCATCTGAATCATTCCTTTTTTTTAGTCCTTACTTGACTTGTTTATCTGATTAATTTTATATGTTAATCGTAAAGTACTGTTGGTTGTTTAACATTATACGAGTAATTATTTTTCGTACATTTTTCAATCGGTAATCGACATAACTGGTATAAGCTTTGTATGTTAAGTATTGCATGCAGCTATTAGTATTTATTTTTAGCCAGATATAACAATTTTTACTAATGTTTTTACCTTATTATCATTCAATTTCCAAATTATTTGCAAAAATAAATTATAAACTCATTAAATGAGTTAATAAATAGTAAGAAAACAATCTGTATGAGAATTGTAACGCATGCGTAGTTTAAGGAGTATTTATATCTTTCTGTTTATACTTTTTATTTATTAGTTTCAGTTTTAATCTCTTGTCTATACTTTATATATGATGTTAACTGCATGCTACCGAAAATGTATAACTACTAATTTCATGTAATAAAACAGCTTAACTTTTTGCCAGTTGTATATGGAATGAATATGATGCTTTCTGTTGGCTATGGGTGTGTTTGGCGTGAAAAAGAGGTGTAATTTGTATGAGTTCTTGTAACTTATGCATAATTAGTAAAAGCATTTAATATTATTTTTATTAATTTATGTTATTATTTAAGTCTGTAAAATAATAAATTGGTTCCAAGATTAGAAATTTACTTAATATAGTATGCTAACTTATACATAATTAGTAAAAGCATTTAATATATTTTTATTAATCTATGTTATTATTTAAGTCTGTTAAATAATAAATTGGCTCCAAGATTAGAAATTTACTTAATATAGTATGCTAACTTATACATAATTAGTAAAAGCACTTAATATTATTTTTATTAATCTATGTTATTATTTAAGTCTGTAAAATAATAAATTGGTTCCAAGATTAGAAATTTACTTAATGTATGCTAACTTATACATAATTAGTAAAAGCATTTAATATTATTTTTATTAATCTATGTTATTATTTAAGTCTGTAAAATAATAAATTGGTTCCAAGATTAGAAATTTACTTGATATATGCTACTACTTTATTGTCTCTATAGAGCTTGAGATGTTAATTTCATTTGAGAAAGGCACCATTTTTTGTTGCCAATTGTACAAGGAATGAATATTGTTTCTAACATATGTTAATTAACTTCTGCTCTTTTTTGTGACAGGTGTGGTCATTGTAAAAATCTTGCTCCAGAGGTACTGTCTTATTCTCACTATGGTCTAATAAGATGAATTACACTTGACCATTGTATTCTTTATAGATAATTGATAATGTATTTTGAGAATGGTAGATTGATAATTTATAGTTTACAAATTTTGGAAGTAAGCATAAGAGTTTTTTTTAACTCTTGAGAAGAAAAGTTATTAGGATTTTCGTCATAAAATAAGCATGTATTTGACCAGATTTGGTATTAACAAAATATGATTCCTACCTAAAATGAAATTTGGTACATTTGTTAGACGCGTGCAAAGTAGTTTTAATAAATGTGTGACCTTAAAGAAAGAAATTATAATACTTTGTGGATTCTGGATACATTGTTGTTATTCTTACATATATTCTTCATATGTGCAGTATGAAAAGGCAGCATCTGTATTGTCAAGCCATGACCCTGCTATCGTATTGGCCAAAGTTGATGCCGATGCCGAAGAAAACAAAGAGCTTGCAAAGAAATATGAGGTGCAAGGATTCCCAACAATCAAGATCATGAGGAATGGAGGAGAAAAGATTCAGGAATTTAATGGTCCTCGTGACGCTGATGGTATCGTGACTTACTTGAAGAAGCAAGTTGGTCCTGCATCAGTAGAAATCAAAACATCAGAAGATGTAAAGAGCCTTATTGATGATAAGAAGCTCTTTATTGTAAGCAATTTGAATCAAGTCCCTTTTTTTATGTAATGCAATATCCTAAGAAATTAAATTAAATTTAAAATGTCTAATGCGTCATTGCAGGTTGGTATTTTCCCTGAATTAAAAGGAGAAGATTTTGTGAAATTTTGGACTTTGGCTGAAAAGTTGCGGTCTGATTATGATTTTGGTCATACTACTAATGCTAAGCTAATTCCTCGTGGAGACTCATCAGTTACTAAGTCAACTCTTAGGTTACTGAAGCCATTTGATGAACTTTTCGTTGATTTCCAGGTGATTGTGTCCTCATATTTTTTATTTATGACCATGGTTTATATCAAGCTATAAGCTCTGCTAGTTGCATATTAGATAACACTACTCAATCTCTAATGTTTCAGAAATTTGAAGTTGAAGATATGGAGAAGTTCATTGATGAAGCTAGCACTCCTCTTGTTACACTTTTTGACCAAAAAGACCCTAACAATCAACCGTTTGTCAGCAAATACTTCGACAGTTCAGATTCAAAGGTACAAATTTTATGAGAAAAAACGTTGATTCACTTGTCCTTTACCATTCATTCTGGTGATTATTGATTAATATAAATTGTTTCATCTTCTTAGGTAATGTTGTTTGTGGATTATAGTCATGAACAAAGTGATAAATTCAAATCAGTCTACCATGAAGTTGCTAGCCAGTACAAAGGGAAAGGACTAGTTTTCCTCATTGGTCACGTTCCAGATAGTCAAGGTGCCTTACAGGTAGACCATTTTTCGCATCCTCAAAAAACTTGCTTCTTTTGATTTTAATCTACGTACTGACTGAATTTTGTGTTGATCTTAATGTGCAGTTTTTTGGACTTAAAGAAGAGCAAACACCTGTCATCATAGTACAAGATACTGAAGGTCTCAAATTTATCAATCAAAATGTGCAAGCTGATCATATTGCTTCATGGTTGAAGGACTACATTGTAAGATTTTGTTGTGATGATCATTTATTTTAAAAAGGTCTATGATTTTGTTTTAGAAAATACAAGGACACTTAACTCTATTGCATTACTCCAGGATGGAAAGCTAAAACCTTTTATAAAGTCAGAGGATGTCCCTGAAACCAATGATGAACCTGTGAAGGTGGTAGTTTCCAAGAGCCTAAGGGATATGGTTTTGGACTCTAAAAAGAACGGTAAATATCATTAAAGATAAATGTAGCACGTACTGTATGTTACCTTGTTATCTATAAATCTTATGATTTGCGCTATTTTGTTTCACAGTTCTACTAGAGATCTACGCACCATGGTGTGGACACTGTAAGAAACTTGCTCCAATCTTGGACGAAGTGGCTGTCTCATTCGAGAAGGATTCTGATGTCGTGATTGCAAAACTGGTTAGTACACTTGTTTAATTCTTTATTGGCCGGCAAGATGGCCTGGTTGGGTTGCGTCACAAACAATTTGTTTTCCAGTTATGAAAATTTTAATAAGGTGCTGATGTGTTCAATATGCTTAGAAAATAATATTATTGCATCGCTATACAAAAATTATATTATAACGATTAGGTAGTTTTATACTTCGCCTAAAATACTAAAAATAGGCCCATGTTTGAGTCCCATAAAAGATTTCGCTGATTTGACCCGTGGTAAATAACATGTTCCCTAAATCAACCTATTCATATTCATATGAAAATGAACAAATTCACCTTTTTTTTCTTCATAGTTTGCTTATCACATACAACAAAATGGAAAAGTCATACCTTCTAACATTTTTCATTTCTAATATGTGTATCGTTTGTATTTCAGGACGGAACTCAAAACGACATTCCAAGCGACACATTTGATGTTAAAGGTTACCCGACATTGTACTTCAAGTCTTCAAATGGTAAATATATGCCATATGATGGAGATAGGACAAAGGAGGCCATCATCGAGTTCATTCAGAAGAACCGTGATGCAACTATTGAGTCAGCTCCCGAATCAGTCAAAGACGAGCTTTGAAGCTAGAGATTGATGTTTTTATTTCTGTATTCAACTAGTTGCATGTGTACTCTTTTTTAAAGTTTTGAGACATTGAGTTAATTCGCGGAGTATACCGTGACTTATCGTAATATTTCATGTTTTTAGGCTTTTAATAAAAACAAGAAAATCACAAAAAAAGAATTGTCAGTTCCATCCTCTTCCCATGTGATGATTTACAACAAACACCCAATGTTAGGTAGTTTTGGTATTCATCAATCGAGTTGCGATCCTTTGAAAAGTGAAAAAGATTAAAAAGTCTAGAAAGCCACTAAGCTAGTGTCATGTGTCCCCCACCCACTCCCTCCCTTTTTTATTTAATATTTTCGGTTAGAGGGCATTTTGGTCATTTGACCCGTTTGTTTAGTTCCACCTTAAATTTCAAACGCACATTACTCTCAAACGACAAACTTTTAGAAAAAACTGATTTCACCAAAATTTTTAAAATTTGATTCTCTTTAATTTGGTATAAATCTTTTTAATTTTTTTGAAACTTTTTTTTTGACATATTCATTGAGTCATGATTTTCTTGATGTTTTTGCTATTTTCGACCCTATTTTTTACCTTAAAAATTGCCGAATCATAAAATACTTAAAACACGAAAGTTGTAATTTTGATTCACTCTTTACACATGTTTTTGAATCACTCAAATCCGAAGTCATATGAGTAAGATATCACACGTTAAAGATGACGTTTAAGTCATATTTGTTGCACACAAGGTGTTTGATGAAATGTCTAGCTTATATTTTTAGTATTAAAATTGCGTTAAATGATCTAATTTTTGTCTCACAATGCATTATTAATAATTTTATTAATGTAACATTCAAAAAGTGATATTTTTTTAATCATTATTATTTTTAAATATACATTTAGTTTATCAGTTACGTTATTAAGTTCATCAGTTAGGTTATTAGGTTCATCAGTTACGTTATAGGTTCATCAGTTATAGGTTCATCAGTTAGATTATGTTTTGTTCATAATCTAACTGATGAACCTAATAACATAACTGATGAACCTAATAACCTAACTGATGCACAATACTAATTGAACTGATGAACGTTATAGAAAACAACTAAAATTAAGTGATGACCAAAACTAACTAATTAAATGATAAACATTATAAAAAAAACGATCAAATACAAAGTTGTGTACTAAAATAAATGTGTCGATATTGTTGAACCATTAATTTTTTCCTATTAAATGCTAAAACACATTCCAAATATCCAGTCGCAAACAACAAGACTAAACAAATATGAAGAACACCCGAAGATGACAAAGTTCTAACTCATATAGCCAAATATAAAAAATGTATTGGTAATCTGGAAAATAGCCATAATACAGCATTTCATCTTCAGTATGGACCTACACATACAGCCAACACACCAGGTAAATCACCATACCAACATCCACATGACAAACAGTCTAATTTTGTCTCAATTAACAGCGCATGAGAAGATCTTCACCTGGATATCCTGCTAATCCACTCGATGGACTTCAACCAGATATCATGGAAAATCTTCGCCGCACCATCTTTTTTTTCATTGATGATGATGACGGATCGGAGATTGTTTGCGGCGGTTCTTCCATTTGACGGATGGGATTGATGATAGGATTGATGATCGGATTGATGATGAAGCCTGAACATTTTTAGATTTGAGATTGGGATCTATTCAGAAATTAAGAGGAGAGAGGAGAGTTTGATTGAGTATAGAAGAGATCAATGACGAAGATGCCCCTAATTGAAAAGACACGCTTCCTGTTGTTGATCTAATAGTTTTTTGATCCAACGGTTAATAATTCTTTTTAGGCTTTTTAAAATATTGTGACTTTTTAAAGGACCGCTCACCTTCATCAATTACAGTTTTGAGTTTTCAACCATGATAGCAAGTTTCGTGACAAGTTTCAAGTTGCTCCTTAGTTAGTTAGACTTGAACGGGAATACTATATCGCATTGAGGCCTTGTTTCTTTTTTTCTTTTTTCTTTTTGACGAAATAAGTGGATTTAAAAGTAAATGGGCCCCTCCTATTGTTTCATTTGAATCGGGAGTGCTTAGCTTTCTTTGTCTTCTCTCTTTAGACCATTTAAGAAGAAAAAAACAATAATTTATTCCTTGAGCCCATTTGGGTAAGGATTCGGTGAGAAAAAAAACTTATAATGAGAAAGATGATAAATAACTATAATCACATTTTTTAGATGCGTTGACTTGAATTAGATACATCTCTATTCATTTAGATGCATTTCAATTAGTTTCGAAAGTAATTTTGAAATAAAATGATGCAAAGTAGTACTTGCAACAAATTTGACCCGTAGAGAACAAAAAATACATAGGATTTGCCTAACTTGCTAAAATATCTAATTAAAGTCGATGTATCTCTAATGTGTGGTTATAGTTATTTCTCATCCTTATCATTTTATACAATAAAAGGAAATTCCCCTTGAGTCTATTAACATTTCTTTTCTATATTTATGTGTTCTCTTTATTTACGCTAAATCGCATTGAGTTCGTTAACAATTCTTTTCTTTATTTGGTGGTCTTGCACACACTTCTCGCCTAAATTACTCGTGATAAATCTGTTATGGTTAGCTCAACAAATCAACAATGATTATCAGACACAGGCGTCCCAAATTAGATATATATACATTTCTAGCCTACATTAATTTTCTAGCTCCTGTTTTGTTTACAAATTTTTTAGAAACTAAAAAGTTTATAGCTTAGAAAAGAATTAAGGTCTCTTCCATTTCATTTTGAAAATGATAGGTAATGTTGTGATTGTTAATGTTGTGAGTCTACATTTAAATTGAAATAAAATAAATTTTCTTTTTACTCTCATAGAAAACTCAACATAACTCATCATGTTTAAATAAACACTAAATAATCCTTATCCTTGAAAAAAATGTTTTGAAGTACCCATGTAACCTTGCTTGGTGAAATGTAAAAAAGTCATTATGCATGTTGCATGTAAGAGAATGATTGAATAATGATAGGTTCATTACCTTGCCACCAGGGGCGAAGCTTGGAAATTTCGAGTGGGGGGTCGGGATCTAAATTTTTTTTTTCCTAACACTATGGGGGGTCGAAACCGAATTAAATTGGGGGGGCGAAACCGAAAATACCGAAATTTTTCTACACGAAAACTATATACCCCTACATCGCAAAAAAAATTTCGGGGGGTCGGCCGCCCCCCC
>LBNU01028372.1:0-22586 GCA_014162995.1 Artemisia annua
GAAAGAATAAATTATAAATTCAAAAACTAAAAACAACAAACCATCTAGAAATGAAGATGCTATATCGAACTTCATTGGCTTCATCTTGAATAACTAAACTTATAAATTAACAACGTATAATATTAAGTGTGAAAACCTAATCTATCAATTATATCATTCTTCAATACTCATTTCTTTCTTCTCTTTCTTATGCGACTTCTTACCCATTATCGGATTTTCAAATTTTTCGCAATTTCTGCAGTTTGTACCTATAGTTAATAATCCAATTGTTCTCATGAGATTTGTTTAACGTAATGGACTTTTTTTAATTGGAAATTTGAGGTGGGTTTTTTGAGGCATTCCATGCTGTCTTAATGAATCGCGCGTGTCTGAAAAGTTGAGGGTTGTTTAAGGGTTAACCTTTTGGGACATAAGGCGCCTTACATTTTGAGAGAGACTACATAGGATTATTGTCGGTGATCCTTCTTATATCTACACATTCACTCTCGTAGTTAGTTTCAATCCATTATGTTAATGTTTGTCTGTTATTATCATTGTTACCACCTTGTCCGTTACCTAAATATATGATAACTTGAGTGCGCGGCTTTTTCATACATTAATATGTTTAATATAATATTTTTTATAGATTCCTATATAGTAATAAAAATATAATAATAAAAATCAGAGGAATTGTAAATTTAAATTCCACATCTGTTTCTTTTTTGGTTTTTATAGATTGTTGCTTCTTAGTCGACAGCAATCCCTAAGCTCACTTATATACATACAGTGGTATAAGCCATGAATGAAATATATTGGTACCATCAGGACCACTTACATACATGACAACCGAGCAACTGTTTTCCACCCGACTTAAAAACATTCCTCACCCAACCAATGGTGATTGGTGCCTGTAGGGGGTTTGCGAGAACACGGGATGAAGTGTTTGTCGTTCATGATTGTAAATTTTTGTTAATACAAATACCATCAAATATAGCTTAATGATCAATAAACATTTGTGTCATGCCCCCTATTTAGTATACATAACTTAGTTTTAGATTATTGGTTTCACTAAATATGATATAAAAACAATCATTCTATCTATTTTGATTTACTATTTTTATATAAAATTAAGTATTGATAGTTCATCTTTATGTATATGTTTATTTATACTCTAGGGTAAAAAAGAAATACTTGGTTCGCGCGTACATGATGCTCTGAAGTTCTGAATACTCATCTCACCCTAACACTAAATGCTCTTTACTTCGTCATATAGCTAGCATTCTTTGCATAGTTATCTCTGTATTGGCGTTAGATATATTTTGGCGTATAATTGTGCGAACATGCTCCCTTCTCAAATATCTCTCTTTTCAAAATTTTTCGGCTACATACATATACTATATATAATAATCAAGCAATTGCAATGAGCCACACAAGTTAGTTCAGCAACAAATGAAGTTGATAAAGTTAACTATCTACCGTGATTTATACATAATGAATATAATTAAGCAAAACAATAGTACGCATAAAATTTGCTATGATTGATATATACCTCATTCCGTATCTAGAATTCTCATAAGATAGTTCTTGGTGATTATTGACCTGTAACCTAGACAGAATAACTTATGAGTTGTTCCCTATATAAACACCATTTCGAAAAGGAACACTTACCTATCATATCAACTATACGGCCTCATAGTAGTCCTCCTATCAATTTATGCATCCATTGTTACAACTGCAAAAGTAACGCAAAACCCTAGAACACAAATTATAACAAAATTTCTCCTTTGTAGGCTTCGAGCAAGCTTTCATCTAAGACTTGATGAAAAGTTGCTTCGAGGGATTTGTCAACCATGTTCTCTCGGTGTCATATCAGAGTTAATATTAAATGGTCGTAGGGCCTCATATATGTTCTGTTTTGTAACTAATATAGACCTTCATGTGGACATCATTGGCAATAACTGTGGTGGTGGAGTGGGCGGTTGAGTGGCTTGATGCACGTTTGAATGGTGCATTTAATGGAGAATATGGGAGTTCAAAACACCAATCATACTATAATGCTCCTGAATGTTAAAAACATAGACATTTCAGACTAATATCATGTTTAATTTATGAGACTAATATTCTATATCAAGTTATATTATTTAAGAAGGTTCGTATTACAACTACTTATAATAAACATACAAGAACAAACAACAGGTAATTATTATGTTTATAATATTTACTTCACACACCATTTTTCTACATTTTTACCACTAACACCATAGTCTAAGCTCATCACTTTTCAACACAAGCAATGGCTCGACCTACAACATGATTGAAAGAGATTAAACAAAGACCTCTCTCATAATCCTATGCACTATATAAATCACCAAAAATTTTCTTAAAAAACCAATCCAAGTGAAATCAATTGTGAACACCTCATCTATAATAGATGAATTCCTTTGAACCCAACGACCATAATCCACATACCTGGATTAAAACTCAAAGTAAATATTCCAATGAAAAAAAAATTCCAAAAACTCAACATGTCCCCTGAGGGAATTAGTATCACCAACCGGAAATGACGTAAAGGTTTCCGTCCTTCTTTTATCAAACTTAATTCTTCAATGATATCAAGTAAAAGTGCCTGAAAGGTAAGCAAGAACACACACAATACTCTTCAAGCTTTCAATAAGTGCATACAAAATTTGACCCCACGTCCTTCATAAAAATTCAATATTTGAGCTCAATATACATATAGTATTTTGTTTGTATTCTTGATTCAAAGCTTGCATTTTTAACTATATCATCTGGCTCTTCTGTTTAGATTGCTGTTTTCTTACTATAACAAGAAATTAAATAAATGAACCAGTAGTGTTTTTATTTATGGGAATATTACTTGGTTACATTTGCAGTTTCCAACTCTCATATCAATAATGGAAACATAGTCAAATACTTTCTTGGAAACTATCATATAAATATATTAACTCTATTATAAACTGCATCTCAATCCAGTTCTGCTTCTCTTATTCTATTTTGAGTGAAGAATATAAATGGTGGATACACACAATATAACAACCAAAAATCAGAGAACAATGCAATATATACACTATCTTCGTACTTACTTATCTGCATTTAGTGTAATGAAGGCCTATAGTCACCCTTATAATCAATCAGTGAACTAATAGAAGATAAAAGATAGGAGAAAACTGCACCTAATGTGAATTACAATACATAGCCATATAAGTCCCTATTAGAGAAGACCTGCAATATATATAGTATAGCATAATATAAATAAAGCATGGGGAGATAGTACTTATTCATGTATAAGTTAATAATATCTAACTAATATGCAGTTGTAATATGCCTTTATCGCGGGTCAAAATTTTCAACCAACACAATACTAGCAATGTAGACAGAGTATTATTTGGGAACACGTAATATAGTAATTTACCCGTATATTATGGACTCATACAACAGAGGGGCGCTAATCATGATCATATAGATTATTTGTCCATAATTTATAAATCACATCATCTATACCAATAATAGTATATTAAGCACAAATGACCGAAATAAACTATCTTAATAACGAATACATATACTAGAAACCATATATAAGAATTTTCATATTATAGCAATTGCCTATAACCGGCCCATCACTTCTCCCTCCATGTAAAAAGTAAGATTAAATAACAATAGTCTTGGATATCGCAACTACGACAATCATATACTTGGCAAGCAAACAGCACTGTTCAGTCGTGCGTAAGCATGTGACTTAATTTTAGCACCATAGTTTACGTTATGGATTTTGTAGGCCCGTCCAAAATAATATGTACAGGCAGAATACACCCCGACAAGTAAGTCGGATAAGATAATTGTTTTCTGTTGTAAGTGAGGGCTACTTGTTTCTGTTGCAACAGCAGTTCCTTGCTCTTGAGAGCAAGACCCCTGAAAGTGGTAGTTACTAAGATAAGTTATGGTTTGTTTATGTACCTTGTGAACCTGTGAATTCTGCATTTTCCCACTCTAAATTTTCTTTGGCTCATTAAACGCATCTATTGTAAATAATCTCCAGCCCCAACACATATAGCAAATTCCTATAGTTGTTTTTTCAGTATTTTTTTAGACGTGTGTTTTTGTTGTTCCATGTTGCTGTGAGGTTTTCCATCCCTAACGTATTTGCATCTAATAAAACAAATTACTGGGAAATTGCTTAGATCATGAATATCTAGTCTCCTAGTATCCAGACTGGCATAAAGGGCTGAAAAATTAATCTTTGTAGCAATCAGCACACCTGGATGTCAATTATAATTGATAAATGATAGCCAAATGCTACTTTTCCAAACCTGAAAATTTTTAATTTGAATAACAAATCCAATAATTTTTTTTTTATGTGAACTATTGCATATTTGATGTAAATAACATTTTCACTCAAATTTTCAGTTAATGTGACGTCAATAGCATTTCCTAAAAACTATGATATTAAACTATGTACATCTGAGCTCATAAATTGAAGTGGGAGGGACAGTAATATCTAATTCCTCGTCGATTTGTGGGCGAGAATGATCATTAATATTACTAGTGGGCTACAAGTAACTTTCAGCTCTATGCCTCTATAGAGTGAGTTACTAAGAACTTCCCATCATTGTTTATGTTAGATGCAGATCACGTTAGGATGAAACACAGCAATGGACACAAAAAACAAGCAAAAAATATAAAAAACACAAGGAATTTGTGGGTGGGAAATAGATCTATCGTATAAAATACATGGCCGAATTCAGGTCTACAATCATGAAACAACCATAAACTATAGCTACCACTTCAGGCCCAATAGCCCTCAGTCTACAACAGATACTTATCCGACTCTACTTCGGGTTGTTCTGCCGATATTTGGCGGTCAAAATCATACGTACTGCTAAAAATTCTAAGTCACACTTAACATTCTATATATTGTCGTAGTCGATATCAAAGTTATTTAGGCTTACTTTTACATGGGGAGATGGGGTTTGGCATTGCTTATTGAAATTGCTTATTATGTTTTCTTACAACAGATAAACAGTTTTTAAGGGTATTTCGGCTTTGCTTTGCTAAACTATCTATCTGATTATCTATAAATAAAATAAGTTCTTTCAATAAGCATCTTAGAACCATAAATAATTACATCAACAAGAATCCTTTTTCACGAAACTAGCTAAGTATGTGTTTGGTAACTTATGTGTATAAGCTTATGCGTATTAGCTAAATAAACTCTTCTAGATAAGTAGCTTCACCATTGCAGTTTTAGCTTATTTTCAGGCTTTCAAGCTTATATTCGGCTTATTTTTCATAGGTTCATTTTTCCGACTTTTGAGCTCATCATACTTAAACGTGCAAAATAAGCTCATACACCCAAAAATAAGCTAAAACAAAGCCATAAGCTGCTTGTATACTCATAAGAAGCTTCCATTAGCTAACCCAAACACCTCTCTTAAGCATACATAAACCAACCAAAAACTCAACAAAATCAAAACCATGAACATAAAGTAGGTACCTTTAACCAAATTTCAGTATCTTTAGGCAAATTAGGAAGATTCCACTTATGAACTGGAGTTGGAAACTGCAATTAAACAAAAACCCATAAATAAAAACACAAACTTTATATCAAAAAACTGCAATTAAACAGAAAACCCATAAATAAAAATGCAAGCTTTGAATCAAGAAACAACAACATACATGACCAAGATTGAATTTTTTAGAAGGAAGTGGGTCAAGTTTTGATGCCCATGAAGGAGGGTGATATGTTGTTTGTTTCAAGAAGTCATAATTTGATGATGACATTGATTTCACTTGGAATTGGTTTTTAAGAAATTTTGGTGATTTAGTGATGTGTGATATTGAGGGACTTTGGTTTAATCTTACAATGTTGTTTAACATTGTGTGTTGAAAGTGATGAGTTGACTATGGTTTTTTAAGTGTGTGAAGAAATGTGGAAGTGTGATAATTGTGATGGTAAAATGGTTAAAATCATAAAATGTGATTTTATAAAAGTTGTAAACAATCTAAAAATATGTGTAAAATTTATCTCTAATTAAACATGTCATTAGTCTGAAATGTCTATGTTTTTACATTAGAGCATTAGGTATGATGGTGTGCACTTATACTCATGCACCATCCAACGTGGCATCAAGCCACTGCACCGCCCACCTCCACCCCCGCTTGTGCCAGTTCATTCGTCAATTATACAAAATCAAACATAATGAGGCCCTATTGAATTATGCCTCTTGATGATCGATAGAATGGTTGACAGATCCCTTGAGCCATTTCATCCGCTAAGGAATTGGCTTGAGCCAAAAGGACGAATTTTGTTTTTTTAGTTAGGTTTTTGCGTTGACTTTGTGTTTGGGTATGATGGGGCTTTGGGTGTGTAAGTGAAAAGGAGTGTTTTGTTGAGGTGGCATAATGTGACACTCAAAAGTATCTTTGGTTCAAGCCATTGCACCAGATGCTCTTATAGAGAATTCGAGACGGATGATATAGACATATAGCATTTAGATGTTAACTTTGTTTTGTAACTAATTATATAGTTATTACAACTCAAGTATTGCTTAATATGCTTTGTTCTCATTGCAATTGCTTGATAAGAATTTTGTACGAGTAATTAAATATATAGGATTTTGTGTTGGAAATTAAAGAATATATACGAAAGATATACACTCAAAGATGTAATGACAGTAAAGAGCATGTTAGGTGTAGGGGAGAGATCAGAACTTCAAGTCATTGGACGCACAACATATTTTTTATGAGTATAAAAAAATAAAGATGAACTACAATTTATTATTAAAAATAGTAAACAAATTGATAAGACATGTATTGTTTTTAATATATTAGTGAACTAACTAAACAAGAATGTATTTATATGACACAATGTTTATGTTCATTTCAAAAATTTGAGGATTTTAACAAAAATTTACATCAGACGACAAACATTCATCGTGTTCTCGAAAACCCCCTAAGTCCTCCCATGGTTGGGTGAGGATGTGTGGTAATGGTCTGATGGACCAAACCTTTATCATACCACTGAGTTTGAGACTTTGAGGTGTTGCTGTCGACTAAGAACAATCTTAAAAACCAAAAAGCAACAATTGGAATTTTATTATATTTACTAAAAACATAAAACAAAATTAACAAAATGTATGAAAAGCCCCCAAGTTATCATATTATTGACAAAAGTAGCATGATAGGATAAAAAAACCAAACAAATGGATTGAACTAAACTCAACTCAACTGAACTAAAAACACAATCCATGTATGGCTTCTCCAACATTAACCCTGCAATCTTTACCCTTAAACAACCTCAACTTTGCCACCACGATTACTAAAAACATATCCTTAAAAAACCCAACCTCAAATTTGTTTCCAATAAAATTTACTAAACAGAATCATACCAACATTGGATTAGTAACTTGTAACTGCAGTTCTTCATTAAATTTGAAACCCAATTGGGTAAGAACAAGAAGGAGAAGAAGAAATGAGGATGAGGATGAAAATGATGAAAGGGTTTATATAGTTGTTAATTTTTATAAGTTTTTGTTTATTCAAGATCCTGAAGATGAAGTTGATAAGCATCTTCAGTTTCTAGAGGTTTGTGTTTTTAAGTTTTTGAATTTGTAATTTTAAGCTTATATAAGTTTATTATGTCATATAAAGCTTATCTAAGTTGAAAAGTTTCAAAATAAGCCACAAAAAGTGAGCTTATAAAACATAAGCCCAAAAGCAAATAAGCAATAAGCCCCGCTATATAAGCCGAAACAAACACCCCCTAAGAAATATGAATTAGTTGCTTATAGTACTACACTAAAAATAAGTTAGTGCAAAGAACTATAAGTAGTCACGCCAACTTTCACGCAGGAGAAGGTTTTAACCGGTTCTGTGTGACAGTGAAACCTGGCTAAAAGGTCGAAAACCGAGGTTAGCCAAAAAAAACTGCACTACTACATGTCTACATTAAAATATACTCCATAGTAATAGTAAGATAATAATGGAGAGGTTTTTCCAATGTTTAGGCAACCCGGGGAGGGCGAGTCTTTGACTCACATGTACACGGCCTAATCGAGGTATCCCCGTGACCGTTTTCCGACCCTTTCCCACGCCACCCGCAAATGGGTACATAGTGAGGTTAGAACCATAGACCTCTTGGGAGGAGGTTAGGTGCTTGCATAATTTGTGATAGTAAGATACTTTGCATAATTTGTGGTTTTGTACTATGAAAAATATTGGACAGTAATAGTAAGGTACTAGCATTTTGTTGTAATAGCAATTTTCAGCTTACGGTCACAAATGCAGAATTATATTAGTAATTACGTATCTTGTGCTAATTATTCAACATAAATTTACTTCATATGATCATGTAATCACTTGATATACCTATATGTTTTACTTACTCTTTTGGTGATCATTTATAGGGTCGTAACATACATGGTCGGATATACATAAATGAACAAGGAATCAATGCTCAGGTAATCCGCCTTTGATCGTCTTGTTACTAACTTTCTTGTAGTACGATAAGGTTTTTGTTATATATTACTATAATTCCTTTCCTCATACGTTTGAAAGTTTTCATGTTGAACTTTGAATTTAACACAGCCTTAGATAGATGCGGAAGTTTTGAGTTTTGATGCATTGACTGAAAGCTGGGTCAAGTTTTACTTTTTCTCCAATGGATCAAAATGGGTTGAATGTTTCCCAAAGTGTTTCTAAATGCTTAAAATCTCCTAAATTGCGGATTATCCATTAAAAAGTATTGCATTCATCTAAAATTATACTCCGTAGTACTTTAATTATTTGTGGAACTGTAAAACCACTGGTTCTGACCCAAACCCGTTTGGACCCACGTTAAAAATACTCGTTTGACTCACTACCCACCTGCCCTACCCGCCTATTTTGTCACCTCTGTTATAGACTTTGACGTGGTTATTAACTTGCGTAATTTTGTAAAAATTGTGCAGTACAGTGGGCCATCAGAAGATGCTCTTGCATATGTGAGCTGGTTAAAAGAAGATGAAAGATTTCACGATATATTAGTTCAGATATCTCCTCCTACAAGTAGACATGCTTTCCCGAGATTAAAATTGCGGTATAAACCTTCTCTTGTACAGGCAAGCTACCTGTTCTGCAACTCATTCATCTCATTTACATTTTGAAAGAAATCTGTGTCCTGAAATCTATCAAAAACGAACTTCTATTCCTTTGATGAGTAGAAATTAGTCATACTGTCGTACCCACATTGTGTAATATGGGATATATAATTACCTTTTGCCTTCCCGAAAATAAGAAACAAAATATTGTTAATATCATTGTGGTGCATTCCCTGTAAGAACCTGTTATGGTAGAGGTGACAGTTTTGACCCATTTACTTAGACATGGCTTGATTTGGATTATGTATTATCTCTGTCGAGTTGAATAGGCCACGTTTTAAGAAATGGGTCAAAAGCATCTCAAAGTGTATTTCTAATGCGTACAACCTCCTCAATCGCGTCATTAAAAAAAAACAGATTTATAATCATATCTAAGACACTACTTATTTAAGATTAAAAAATGATCAATGATTTATGGACTATCATTAAATTCTAATCCATCTTTTCTGATAAATTATGTTATTTAGGATGATATCATTCGCTTATTATAATTTGTTTTCTCTTTCCAGTTGGAAGGAGGGGTATCACATCTTCCGTTGACCGACTCATCTATGCGAGCAACACCTCTTACCCCAACTGAATGGAAGAAGAAACTAGAAATAGCAAATAGCATCGATGTTGCATCACATTCGAATCAAAACAAAGATGTCATTTTATTGGATGTGAGAAATGGTACTTATTCGAATCCAAAAGTTACACAGATGTACATCATCTCAATAATACTGCAACTTTACACATAAATATTTCTTCGTGAAATTGTGAAACATAATCCCTACTATGGGTTGACCATAACAGGTTATGAATGGGATATTGGTCACTTTCGTGGGGCCCAACGACCAAATGTAGATTGTTTTAGAAGCACCACGTTTGGGCTATCTGAATCAGAGGTATAACTTACTCGATGTTTATTCAGATTCTAGTTTGAACTAATTTTCCCCTAATACATAATATCGACTTTAACATGCATGTTTTAGTATATAACTTTCAGATCATTGAATCTGATATATTTATTTATCTGATACAGGACACTGCGACAGATCCTTTAGCTAATGTTAACAAAGAAAATACTGAGATATTAATGTATTGCACCGGAGGTATTCGTTGCGATGTATATTCTACTATACTTAGGTACTACTCTTTAAGCCTTCTTTATGCATTTGTTTCTATTATATTTTAAGTAAACTGCAATTAATCTCAACCAGGACTAATCGAAAGTGAACTGTATTATATTTACACATGAGTTCGGATTTCGGAAATCGGGCAGGTTAGGTTACGGGTCAAAACGGACCATTTTGAAAAATTAAGCTTTTTCTAACCCATTTTGAGGACAACATATGTAAGTTTTTTAGTTTTAAGTTTTGACTTGTTTTAATATGGTTTTTTGCAAAAACAAACCCAAAAGATTAACAAATATCTCAAATCGACCTAGTTTCGTCCATTTGGCCCAAAATTACCCCATCCAGTGTACATGAATTGCATACTTGATATTACCTCTGTTTGAATGGGCTTATAACCAATTGCTATTTTCTTTAATAGACAACAGGGTTACAAAAATTTGTATACACTGAGGGGAGGAATTTCACATTATCTCGAGTGTGAAGGTCCGGTTAATTGGATTGGAAATCTTTTCGTTTTTGACGCCCGGCTCTCTCTTCCACCTTCTTCGGTTAAGAATGATGCGACAGATGATGAAAGCATAGCACAAAAAGTTCATGATAACACTACCGTGTTTGCTAAGTGTTATATTTGTGCTTCACAAGTCTCCGAGTTGAGGCATCGAAATTGTGCAAATCTGGACTGCAACTTACTATACCTGTAAGTATTTAAAGAACTTATTGCATTTTTAATACATGTTTGAATTAGTTCGTTTATTCCAGTTCACATGTTTTTTTAACTGCATTCCAGCTCATATCTTAGTTCCATATCACCATGGGTTCAGATTCACATCGAAATAATGATAAAGCGATCTAAGAAGTTTTAAGCATTTAAAAACGCTATGCTCGACTTTGACCCATTCAACCTATGTTTTTAGTTAAGGTTAACATTTTACCCTTTGGACATAAAATGTAACCCATTTTCAAGGTAATGGGTTCAGATTGACCCCTCTAAAATTGTACCATTGTAAACCCGAGGAACCTTGGTACACCTAGGTTGAGTATTTATATATATGAACTCATATAAATATAATACATTATGTTTTATTCTCAGGTGTTGCGCGAGCTGTATGGATGATTTAAGAGGATGCTGCTCCTCACAATGTACGTCTGCTGATCGACTCAGACCTGTGCTTCCAGGTCATCAAAGATACAAAAAATGGCATCATTATCGAGATACATAGAGAGCTATTAATCCAATTTAGTCATACTAGTATTTTCAACCCATTTTTTATTTTCTTTGAAACTTTTTTTCTTTGATTTATTTTATTGAAGCATCAAGCATAATTTGTTCCATGTTTTATGTCCTCAATGCATGATTTGCAGAATCTCACTCATCATCTTCACTGGTGCATTAATATGCATATGAATTGCTGGAATCCCCGAAATTTCCCTTTTTTTAAAAAAAACATCATCTGAACACATGTTAAAACTTGATGGTTTGGCTAAAACCAAAAGTGGGCGTATCAAGTTCTTTAATAGTTAATCTTGTTCAAGAAATGCACCATTTTGTAGTACGATTTCAGTTTGAATGTTACCTGTTAGGGTGGAGGGTGTGGTTGCCTCCTTTCCCTTGCCACATCAGTGCCAACTCAGCAATTTCTCTCACCTCAACTCTTTCCCTCAACATTCCCTCAACCTCTGCAGCACCTTCTCTCTCATCCCATCAAATTTTACTATTTTTTTTATTATTTACAATATTACTTAATTTAAACAATAATATATAAAATTAAACATTCAGTCATTAATTAAAATAAAACATTACAACTTAATAATTAAACAACGCCGCTTGTTTTATTGTTTCGGATATAATGAATTTTCGATCATCGGAAGATGAAGAAATTATTGAAGAAGGTGTAGATGATGAAGAAGATGATGATATTTTTTGAATTTTTTTGAGTGGTGAAAGTTTTTGTTGAAAAATTATGAATTTTATTGTATAAATGTGAGGTATTTATAAGATAAAGTGGGGTTTAAAAATATATATATATATATTAGTAATCTAACAAACTCATTTCAACTTTCACTTGCTTCCTCTAAAAGCACTTCTCGAAAGGAAAATTAAAAGCAACGGTTGGAATTTTTTTAAAGTTATTAAATAAAGCAAAGATGAAAATAAAAGCAAAGTTGAAAGTTATTAAATAATCAATGGTTGGAATCTTTTGAGAAACAGAAGCAGACGAGCGGGACTCAAGTCCCGAAAGGAAAAATAAAAGCACTTTCCCGCATGAAGAGGTGTTGTATTTGTTTGCTTCCCGAAAGGGAACACACTTTTCCCGAAGTTTTCCATAGCCCACACCCTTCACACTTAGAATTGTTGTGAATACCTTACAATATGCAACATTTTACTCTCTGTAACTACTACTCAGAGATGTGAATCAAGTCGAATATTGCAGTTTCTTGTATGAGGCACACATATGAATGAAATCTTCTATTTCATTGATAGTTTTCGAGGAAGTGAGTGTACAATTGAGACTATTGCTTTCTAGTCTATATTACGATCATGATAACCTAAAAATTATGAACACGAATTCTAACATTGACGTGAAAACCATATGCTGCGTGGGATTTTAGCCCTTTCTAACTCTTTTTTCCATAGCCGGGTTGTTGACTGAGCATATGCATCTTCAATGAACAGTTTGACTTAAGAGTTCCATCACCAACATACAACCCCTGATTCGAATCAATATATAGAAAAGCAGAACTTATATAATGTAAGAGAAAGACTCGTCTCATGTAAAAAAAAGATTAATAGATCACCCTTTATACATTTCTGATATAACCAAAACCACAACAATGTTCCACTATATTAGACACAAAAATGATGAAAAAATTGAATGAGTAACTAGGGAGTCAATTAGTCACAGGAAAGGTCTTTATCCCTTCCCACCTTGCCATCTAAATCGCCGTATTCCACTACAATGAAACTAGGTAGGAGAAATAAGCGAGCGTAGGGTTAGATAGAATAGTCTATACCTTCTTGCATTATGATCAAGTGTGAGGGTCATGATGAGGTTTGAATGTCACTTTCATAGAATCTCCATGATCCATCTTCTTGCCTCTTCAGCAGATAACGGATGGTGTAGGTACTGAAATCAATCAGATCATAAACGCATAGTCAATCTCACAATTATTTTGCATTTTTTGGAACCAAAAATAATAAGTGATTCGAGGGTGTCTTGGATTAAAATATACAAAGAGACATTATGAAAATCCAATTAAACCTTAACAATTTTCAGTGATTAGAAAATGAGCAATGACCAATCAGTGAAAAATTGGCATTTGAATGAAGGAGCCACAAAATGGCACGCCAGACAGGCTAACTGGTTGAAAAAGGCAGGTCGGCTTCACATTTTTAAACAACTTTACAGAAATATATTATTTGAATAATAATATATTGTTGGATAAAAAAAAAAATTAAGATTTTATGCATTAATAGTATGCTTTAGCAGACTTCCGACTCATTATGCCTGATTCCTTTTTTGTTTCATTTGTAGGACTGTCACATATAAACATAACCTGAATAGACACATTCACAAGTAAACGGGTCAAAATTGCCACCTCTGCTACATTCTATTAGAATTACCTGTAATAATTTGGGTTCTTCTGATGAGATTCATCCACAAGCTCAGCTGCTTCCTCAACAAGAGCCTCTATTTCTGCCATCTCCTTGCCCATCCCGTCTGACAAAATGTCTGCGCGAAGAATAGACAACTGCAGCAAAACAAATCTCCAAAAGCAGCACCTATCTTTTGCCTCTTCAGCCAACGTCTTCCACTGAATTTGAATCAATAGATAGTAAGTAGGATAGAAAAGGTGCTCTAAATATTTTATTATTGTTTGAATTCAATTTTGAATAATCGATTTCATTCTAGTTGCAACTTACCTATTTAGAAAAGTTTATGTTATTACCCTTTTTTTAACCTAATTTTAGACAATTTTACTCCCATCACACCAGATGTAGTTTAAAAATGCCATTCCTAGTCATCGTATGTATTAATTTCTTATATTATCAAAATTTGCCAAATACTCCAAACAAATGTTTTTCTGATTGTTACAACTTCAAAGAGAAAAATCGCATTTAAACACTATCCACAACAGCCCATCTTATTGTAACTGATGGTTACAACTTCAGATAGCAAAAGCCGCATACAAACACTATCTCCTACAATCCGTATTATTACAACTGATTCTCTAATTTTGATTCTAGATAATAAGGAATTCGCCAAAACGTGAATCCAAAAGTCCTTTAAAACCTTTTTTTTTGTGAAAAACTAGGCAAAACATTACTTACTTGAAGAAGCATTGGCTCATCAAGAACATCAACAAGATTATGAACTTGATAGTTAGGCCCAAGAGCTTCGGCTTTAATAGTTTGCCATTGCTTAACAAGATTTTCAGCTTCCTCAGCATGCATCAATCTCCTGGAAGAAACTGAACTCGCGATAACGCTAGAGCCTTGTAGACCTTTATCTTCATGCGCATCCTTGAGCTTTTTCTTTTGCATCAATGACAGTTCCCTTAGCCTTTCGGCAATAAGATTCCCCTTATCAAAAGCAGATCCCCACAGACCATTAGACAGAGAACCCGTGTTCACCACCCTCGGCTCACCTTGAGCCCGGCTAGACACCCTCCTCGTGCCCAAAAACCGCACACTCGTCAGCTTAAGAGTGACATAACATAAGCACACTGTTGCCGTCATAAAGCTAATATACCTAACCACATTACTTTGATCCAACCAAACTTCCCAAACTTTATTTTCGTGTGCACCCAAATTTCTTTTTAACTGGACTGAAGGGTAGCTTTCGGCTTTAATACTGCTTGCTGTTAGAGGGCTTTGCAAATCAGATGGAGTCAACTGCTTCACAGTTGACCCAAGACGTTGTGAAGTAGATGGATGATCCTCGATAGTTCGAAAAGTAGGAGAAGGTGGCCTGTGGCTTAGATTAGGCAACGGCTGTGTTGCCCTTTTTCTATGCTTGCCTTCAGAAACCTTTTTTTCGCCAACAAAAAAGTTATCCTGCAGAGATGGATTTCAATACTGTGATTTTGTAGCTAAGACTAAAGATGGCAAGTTTAATTTACTTCTGAATGGGACGATGTGAATTACAGTTTATCCCTAATTGGTCAAATAAAAAAATTAGCAAAAAAAGGGTAACAGGCCAAACGAGTGAAATTTGTCTAAAGTCTATTTTTTCTGCTTACATCCTCCTTAATTGTTTTAGTTGATAAGTTATATTTTTTATTGTAATTTCATAGTTTTTATAATCGCGTTTAGCACATCTAATGATCATGAAAGTGGGAGTAAATGCTCATGACTCAACATAACCCTTACTAAAAACAACTTTTAACCCAAACCAATATGACTCATTAACCAACCCGCCCATATTGCCGCCACCTCTACTATAATCAGATATATCCTAAGACCTAAATCACAGTTAACTCACCAATGATGGAGAACAATCCCTTGTGTCTGGAAACAAGCCAAGTATAGCGTCATTTACCCATGATTCCTGATTAATCCAGGAACAATTCTTGAGTAAGATGGTATCTTTCAGTGAAAACAAAAATAACATAAGCAGAGTTAAAAATGAACCTAAAACTATGTGCATTAATGCTAAAACAAAGACATACAAGCAACTTCTTGGCATTTGAAGCATCCTTAATGTCCTTTCTTGAGATCAAAGTTCTTGAAGTTGAATTCAAATTTGACTCAAGCTGCTGCAGCCTTTCAATAACAACAGCCTCGTCACCCTATACAACACGAGAGAATACCCATCAATATGTTGATAAGCAACTAAGCGTACAGAAAAATTTAATCGTACAGTTTGTAATATACGAAAAAAGCACCTGTCCTAGAAGTGACAAACAGAAGGCTTCTTCAAGTTTCAAATCAATGCCTTCTGATGCCATTAGACACTCGCAAATACTTTTGGCTTTCTTAATCTGCAAGAGAAACATCAATCGGCCTTCATATATAGAGATGTGAAATATGTTGGGCAGCTAATCAGTTGTAAGGGAATGGGTTGTAGAAGATTGTGTTTCGATGTGTTCCTATGTTCGAAGTAATGATCATCTAAATCAGATATCTGAGTGTTTGGCAAATCTGGTTTTGAAGAATCATTGGATAAAAAAGCAGTGAAAGTTACTCAAATAAGGGTTAAAGAAGTATGTAAATAAGTAACACTAGTGTATTCCTGATATTCAATTTTGTTGTAGCTGGTATGAAACTCAGTTAATCAGCAGAATAATATATAACTATTTAAGTGACATTCCAGAACCTTATTTTTCTTATGTCTACTTTAGATGTAAAACAGACATTACGTGTCTGTGCATGGACATTTAGGACGAGATGGGTTAAACTGGAGGAGACATTACATTGCAAGATGAAAGATGTAATTTTTTTTGCAAACGAAATATACCAGCTCTATTTGCTTGCTTGAAAAACCGAGGGCCAAATGAGCCATCATTACAGTATAGAGAGAGCTTGTATCGATTACAACTCTTTGATTCTGCGACTCGAGCGACTTCTTGTTCTTCCGTGTATTAGCTAGAGTATCCCAGGTAAGAAGTTCAACTATTTCTGCAGCTGTTAGCTTATTTAAAGCTTGATTCAAGAAGGATGGCCAGTCTTCTATTTGACATGAACTTTCCACGTCTAGTCCCTGTCTAAGCAGTTCCCTCAGAGCTGCCATTGCCCCTACTCTCCTTTCGGCGTTTTCTGGTGAATGAGGCATGCCTAATAACTCAAGTGTACAAGCAGGAGCAAGCTCTTCCAAAGATTCTTCAATCTAAATGACATGTGCACGTTAAAAGTTGGTAGGAAAATTAAGTCAGAAAAAGGGATGTAAAAGAGTGACATAGAAAACCAAGTTTAATTCAACCAGCGGGTATATATGGTGTGTACGGATGTGCTTTTTGAAACTGGTTATGATATTGAATACTTAGAATCAGATAAAAGAAAAAGGACTGCAGAAAACTGAATTTTGATGTGTTTTTGCTGTTTGAAGTTGTGAAAATGAGCATACAAGTCTCTTAAATTAGGTCAAAAGTACAGCAAATAAGTAATTGTACTTACAGTTAGATAATCAGTTTTGTTTCAACTAGTATAATATTGATTAATTATCTGTTTATCCAAATATTCTTCAAGTCGCAAAATCATATAATCAGTTCCAAATGTCAAATCCAAACACCACCACAGTTACCTTATCAACACAGTTTAAAAATAGTTTATATTTAACCATATCTTAATTGATGTCTAATAAACTTTTTAAATTCTTCTGTTGTTTTATAATTTGAAATAAGAGAAAAGGTAAGGCTAAGAAGTACCTCAGATAACAATGTCATCTGCTCAAGTGAAGGTTTGCTCTTAAGAAGACTCTGAGCACGAGCTAAAGCTTCAAATCCTTGGGAAATCTTATTCTTCTCAAAGTTTAATTTTGCTATAGCACACTTCAATAAAACACCTATAATAAGAAAATGAATAACTCTAAAGGAATAAAAACAGGTGCAATACTAAACCTCTTTCAGCTTTTTCTTACCTCTGCAAGAGCCATTGATAAAAGCAGATCATGAACAAAGGGCTTAGAATCAGGGTGTTGCAGTGCTGTTCGCCCAATATCTAGAGCAAGCTTCTCTTCTCCAACCTAGAACAAACTTAAACTGAAAATATTACGACTCCAAACAGCGGAATTCAAACAACAGCATATACAAACAGGTTATATGACTGAAAAAAGAATTGGTTCCCCAACATTTCTGTCGATTTTCTATAATTGATTAATGTATTGACTATGAGTACAAAAACATAGTAATTGTTAACAACATAAATTGTCGTATCCAATGAAAATGGACTTTGGAAACTTTTTCCCATTTAACCTGTTCCAAGATATTACTAAGAAAATCAAGACAATGTAGTAACAGTTTCTCCTAGTTCTACCTCTTGAAGCAGGCAAAGTGCACCAGGCAACCAGGACCATGGAATTTGAAGAGATGACTTTGGTGGAACTTTGTCCCTTACATTACCAGCATAGTCTGCTTCAAAAAGAAGCTTATCACGTACATCCATTAACAGATTCTGAAAACGCATACAAATAAAATGTATGTTAATATGACACAGAAATTATTTTAAGATAACATATATGCAGACTACGTAGCTATGTCTATCCTGCAAGACAAGATTATAAAGAATTTCATTGGCACCTGGCGAGAAACAATAGTGTCCATGGTGTACCCTTCCTCAATCTCAGCAGTTTTCAGATGCTTCATGGACTTAACAATCTCATCTTTCTCTGATTTATCAGGTATACCAAGAAGCTGCAAAATGTTCTTTGTAAGTAATCAAAATGATAATCATCAGCTTATAAAATCTAAGCAAGTCACAAGTGGTTGCTAGATATTAGAGACTAGATAGTAGATGTGATACATACGGAGTAATAAATAAGCATTTTAAAAGGATGTACAAGTTACTCCAAAAGTTCCTTGCTACTGTCCTATTTCTAGAAAATAGAATGCTTCATGATTCCAGCTTATGGTTTAATCTAGAATTGAGGGTTACATTTACACTGGCCATACAATTATGTTCGGATTTACAGCTACATTAAACATTTGTAAATCACGATATAGGGATAAAATTCAATACACACATCCCGCTTTGTAGTAGCGGTTTGCTGGTCCAGGGGCAATCATCACAACTTAACATACACAAGATATTAACTAACCCTCCATAATCCTATCCCCCTCCAGTAATAGATCTCACAAGTATATCACACGTAATAATATTATCACTACAATCAGTAGAAACAAGTAAAGCCTCTTTTAACACTAACCAATCCCTGATTACATACAGTACTAGTTGCAGCTTCAAAGTTACCAATACAACCTACATTACAAATAAATAAAAACCTCTCATCTGATAACATGTACCAGGCCTCTCCACCAATGCTGATTGTGATAGTGTATAATCAACATTATTACTGTTATCAGTAACACGAACATCAGCAATTTCACAGCTACTAACATTCAACAAAACGCCTCTTTTGCGTTAATTACCAGATATACGACATGCATTTGAACCAAGAATGCAGAACTAAACCCTAAAATAAGGATCATTAACCTGGTAACAAGTATCTCAGCTAATGAGGACCATTTACAATAAACATTATCAGTGGCATCAATTCAACTCCAAAACTAACTAATCAGTAACCGACTAAACGCACTACCAAACTATTAAGTATACAAATGACAGCATTCAACCTGATCAATCACATTGCACATTAACGATAAATGTAATCGGAATTAATACAGCCTACATTAGCCCTAGAAACAACAATAACAACAACCTGATAGCAAGTAACACATTATCATTACTATTCTCAGTACAAATCACAGCTTCAACCTAATATATCACATATCACTTTCACGATAAATACAATACAACCTACATTAGCCCTAAAATAATAATAACAAAAACCTAATAACAAGTATAACACGTATCTAACTAACAACGACAATCGCCTACAATGAACATTATTATTATTATCATCATCAGTACAAACCACATCTTCAACTTCATCAATCACATTTCACATCTAAAGCAATTACGATAAATACAACCTACATTAAAACTAAATATACAAAAACACAACAACCTGATATCAAGTATCACGTATCTAAACTAACGACAATCGTGTAGATCACAACTTTAACCTAATTAATCACATTAACGATAGAGATAACTTCAATAACTACGATCTACATTAGCTCTAAACATATAACACATAACTCAACTAATGACGAACATTAACACTATCATTGTCAGACAGCTTCAACCTAATCAATCACATTCACGATAAACGTAACTACATATATACAACCTACATTATCACTTAATCAAACACATTAACAATAAACATAACTACGACCTATATACAACCTACATTCGCTCTAAATAACAATTTAACAACAACTAACGAGTAACAGCAATTGCGTAACAAATAACTTATATCTAACTAATGAATCACATTTCGCCTAAAATGCGCAACTACGATAAATACATAAACAACAACAACCTGATAGCAAGTAACAGGAATTTCAACCAATGCTGATCTTGTATGATTCACATTACTATCACTCACACGAACATCAGCTATCTCGCGGCTACTAACTGAAAACAACGAAACGCCTCTTTTTCGCCTACTTTTCGACACCGACTCAAACCAAACCCTAGCTTTATATAATCTAACTGAATGAGTGAACTGTTTCTTGTTGTGGCGTGTGGTTACAATGTGTGGGAGGTTGGTGGTGGTGGTGGTGGTGGTGACGGCGGACATGGTGGTGGTTGTCGCCGGTGACTGTGTGTGTGTGTTTTTAGTGTGTGTGAATGTTCATTTTTAGTGTGTGTTTTTTTAGTGTGTGTGTGTGAGAGAGAGTGTGTAACGGAAAAGAGAAAGTGTGATATGGCTAAAAGAAGGGAAAGCTATTTGTGGAATTTGCAATTTTTGAGCTTTTGCGGATTGCCGTAAAATGTTGATAATCGACAATGTTTCCTGATTTCCTGATTTACGAGTTTCGTTTTTTTAAAAAGTAAGGTTGCAAAAATCATGAATTTATAGTTGGTCGGTTGATTTTTTTGTAGCTTGTAATCGATTTAAGTGAGGTTAGTCGGTGATTAATCGGATTGGCATTTTTGGCGAGTTTTAGGTATTACCGAAGAGTTTTCAGTATTTCTAGGAATATTTGAATATTTGCTTTAAAACATCACTATAAGTGTTTAAAACAAGTTCCCGGCGAGTTTTAAGTATTTCTAGCAAGATTTGTAGGTTTTCTGAAAGTTTGAACACTGTTGACCTTCATCAACCGTCGTGGACCACGGTTGACTGATTTGCACAAATTAAAAATGCCGGTAGCCGATTAGCACCTGCGCGGCGATTAATCGGCCATATTTTATTATTATTATTATTATTATTATTATTATTATTATTATTATTATTATTATTTGTGACACTGTTAAAACGAATTTTAAACTATCAGTTATCATGTACATATAAACGGATAATGGATAAGGTATGTCGATTCAAGTTACTTATGATAGAGTGATTTTTTATTTAGTGTGTGTGAATGTTCATTTTTAGTGTGTGTTTTTTAGTGTGTGTGTGTGTGTGAGAGAGTGTGTGTAACGGAAAAGAGAGTGTGTGATATGGCTAAAAGAAGGGAAAGCTATTTGTGGAATTTGCAATTTTTGAGCTTTTGCGGATTGCTGTAAAATGTTGATAATCGACAATGTTTCCTGATTTCCTGATTTACGAGTTTCGTTTTTTTAAAAAGTAAGGTTGCAAAAATCATGAATTTATAGTTGGTCGGTTGATTTTTTTGTAGCTTGTAATCGATTTAAGCGAGGTTAGTCGGTGATTAATCGGATTGGCATTTTTGGCGAGTTTTAGGTATTACCGAAGAGTTTTCAGTATTTCTAGGAATATTTGAATATTTGCTTTAAAACATCACTATATAAGTGTTTAAAACAAGTTCCCGGCGAGTTTTAAGTATTGCTAGCAAGATTTGTAGGTTTTCTGAAAGTTTGAACATTGTTGACCTTCATCAACCGTCGTGGACCACGGTTGACTGATTTGCACAAATTAAAAATGCCGGTAGCCGATTACCACCTGCGCGGCGATTAATCGGCCATATTTTATTATTATTATTATTATTATTATTATTATTATTATTATTATTATTATTATTATTATTTGTGACACTGTTAAAACGAATTTTAAACTATCAGTTATCATGTACATATAAACGGATAATGGATAAGGTATGTCGATTCAAGTTACTTATGATAGAGTGATTTTTTATTTATATGTACGTGGTTTAACCAGGTATCTCGTGACTAATTCCTGACTTGTTTTAGGGACAGTTTTGTAACATGTGGGAAATAAACTTTTGCTGATTATTTTCTTTTTATTGAAATAAAATAAAGGGATTTTGGAATTTATTTATAAAAAAAGAAGCAAAACTTAATGTCTCACTATTTTATCATGATATATATAAGCTCCTCAAAGTGTCACGAAACTTAAAACTTGTGTTAAATTTCATTGAAATAATAGCAATAATTTGAAGAAATTTGTTGTAAATTGATATAAAGGTTGAATGTAACCTCATGAAAATGATGAGCGCAAACATGTAGCTCAAGAACACGATACAAATAACGCTACATTGGTCGAAACTCGAAACTGAAAAGGGAAATGTTATGAGCTCCTAACGTAATGCGGTAACAACCATTCTTTTATGAATGTTATAGGTG
>LBNU01028374.1:3513-51616 GCA_014162995.1 Artemisia annua
GTTTCATTAGATCTAAGCAAACACAAGAAGAATTTAGCTGCACATGTTAATTAAAAGACAAGCAAAAGAGATAATCAACCAACACATAGACATATTGATTGAATTAAAGTGAAGACTTATCTTTAATTAAGCGTGAGGGTTCCAAGGGTTGGAAACCCTAAAAAGTACAGAAAATTCGTCTAGGGTTTGGTGCCAAAAGTTCTCCACAAAGTTCCACACAAATGAATGAAAAATAGAAAACTATATATAGACTTTTACACTCTAATGGCGTCAGGTTATAGGGTCTGACGCCGTCAGCCCGCCGCCATAAGGTTTCTAGGATGGCCTAGATCCTTTTCTGACGCCGTCACCCTTTGTTGCCTTCTGGGCCGTCACTCTTTAAATTACAACCTGACGGCCTACCACCAATAACACCTGACGGCGTCAGGTGTAAAGTTCCAAATTCTTTCTGGCCTGTCATTTGTAAATTGGTTTCCACTCCTTTGTCAATGCTTGCTGACGGCGTCACGTTGTGACTCTGATGCCATCAGGTAGTAATTCCAGCTTCTTTTGAGACTTTGTCGTTTTCTTCACTTTTATGCTCCAAAAACGTCCAAATATGCATGTTTTCCAGAATTCCTCTCAAAAGTACCTAAAATGACAAAATGAACGATTTAGGGCAATATTTGATCACATTTATATGAATTAAGGCTTAAATGAGCCCTTAAAAGCGTAACACTTTTCGTCTCATCAGCATCCTAACCATGTCTACAGACTTAAGAAAGCTCTTTATGGTCTCAAACAAGCCCCCACGGCATGAAAACAATGGCTGAACACAACGAAAATGCTCCCGAACAAACTCTTCCATTACTCACACTCGGTGAAATTGCCCCAGCTAACTACAACATCACCATTGGCCAAAACAATCCACGAATTGACTTCAACAAACTTCGTATTCCAGAATATTCATGCAAGATTGTTAAAGACATTCTTCTGGCTCATCCCTGCAAGTCTATGCTCACCAAATCTACATCAGTTCCAATCTTCTACATTCATCAGTTCTGGTACACAGCTCAAGCCAACTTGGATGATGAATCCTTCAATGTCACATTGGATCGTCAAGTCTACACCGTGGATCAAGATGTCCTACGAACTGTTCTTATGCTTCCTACACCAAAAGAATTCCGTCCCATGTTAACTGAACTTGAAATCCTGGATTATCTTATTGATCTAGGATACGCTGTTCAAGATGAACTACCACTCATCAGACTGTCAAGATTCAACGTCAAATATCTACCACAACCATGGAGAACATTCTACATGTTGATTGTGAGATCTATCTCAGGCAGAAAAAGTGGTGATGAACATCCACGAATAGAGCATCTACAAGTATTTTGGGGAATGATGAGCATGCAACCAATCAACTTTGCCAGTTCGTTAATGAGCGACATGATCCATCACATCCAATCAGATCGTGAAAGGAATGTGATTCCGTTCGTTAGATTCACAAAGATGCTTGTTGAGTACTTCTGTGGCAAGACACCAGACTACCTAAAGAGAATGCATGATCGTACTGAACCAAAAGACATCTACAACAAAGACTTTAAGATTGCTTTTGTCAAAACTATCAAATTCACAACAAGAACTAAGGGAATGCGGATTCCAGACTACTTCCTTGATGACAACATTCGTAAGACACAGAATAACAAAATCTACGACAAAGCTTATCAATCAGGGAAAGTAGGATACACCGGTGATGAAGACGAATCCATAGTTAAGAGGGAAACACGGAGCAAAAGAGGTGGCAAGACTGGAAGCACCAGCAGTACTACAACTTCACCAAAAACCAAGTCTTCACCAAAATCTGCTACGAGACCTCATAGAAAGATCACTCCAAAACAAACCATCCAAGATGAACCAACACCATCACCTTCTAAAAGTGAATCATAATTTGAAACCGAATCAAACGATGAAAAAGATTTTGAAAGAAGAGTAAGAGCAGACGATGAAGAGGAGTTCCTCGGGCTTGAATTGACAAAGAAAATAAGCAAGGAAACTCTACATCAGGAACAAAGGAAAAGCAAAGGGATTACCATCAGTGAACCTAGTGGTGGTGCATGTGATGAAGAAGAAGATGAACCAGATGATGAACCACTGCTCGACAAACATAAACTCAAAATCGTCATTATCGTCCCAAGAGCAGAAGAGAAGCAGCATCTGAAAAACTGAAAGAAGCTGCACTCCTCAATCTCCTTCATCCCCAACCTCATCAACAACCGCTGGATCTACTTGCACAAGAGGGTGGCTCAAGTAGCACTTTGATTCCTCCTTCCACAACAGTGACTCCCACAATCACTGAAACTGAAGAAAAAGATCCAGAAGGGAATGTCATTATGAAGGAAGCGGCTGAGGAAAATGTTGCAGACTTGCAAAAGGAGAAAGAGCCTTCTGAGTTCATCACACCAGAGTTCATTGCTCAGGTAAAAAGAGAAGAGGAACTGAAGAAGAAAGCTAGTGAGGAAACGGAAAGATTTTTTCGTGATGAACAACAAGACGAAGAATTCTTTGACACTGACAAGTACATCAACTCACCTCCACACTCACTCCAGCAACAGTCATCTTCCAAGGATCCTCCTATTCCAAAAGGTTCTCCTCCAAAGGATCCTTCTCCTCCTCCATCTGAATCTGACCATAAAACATCTTCAACATCATCATTACACCACTCCTCTCCACCACCATCAAAAACAACATCAAAGCACAAGTCAATCAAGAAAAAGGGAAGCTCATCCACCACCACAGCATCTCAAAAACTAAAGCAAGCTGTTGCTATGGCAAGGAAGAAGAAAGGCAAACAACTACAGGATGGAGATCTTAAGAACCAAGTTCACAAGCTGACAAAACAGGTTACAACACTGACACAACAAGTCAAGGATCTTCAAGAGTCGACTGCACTTGTTGACAAATTCATGCATGCTGATATGAACACTATGCTCAAATCATACACTGAAGAATTCCTCAACAACAACCTTGTTGCTCTTACCACACCGGTAGTGTCGAATCTTCTCCAACCTATTCAAACAGAGCTGAATACCAGGATTAAGCACAACATTGAACGAATGCTTCAGTCAACACCATTCTATCTTTGAACTGACAGGGCTCCAACCGCACCAACTGATCTCACTACTGAGCAACTACAAGCCCTGTTAGCTGCAAAACTTCGAGATAAGAAGGAAATGACTCCTGAAGAATCANTTGCTCTTACCACACCGGTAGTGTCGAATCTTCTCCAACCTATTCAAACAGAGCTGAATACCAGGATTAAGCACAACATTGAACGAATGCTTCAGTCAACACCATTCTATCTTCGAACTGACAGGGCTCCAACCGCACCAACTGATCTCACTACTGAGCAACTACAAGCCCTGTTAGCTGCAAAACTTCAAGATAAGAAAGAAATGACTCCTGAAGAATCAAAAATGTTTGAGGCATTGAAAGCCATTGCCTCCAAAGAATCATGCAAGGAAGCAGCTGGTAAACATAAACAATCAAGGAAAGATGATGATCCTGATGTCGATCCTAAAAGCAAAAAGACAAGGACATCAAAAGAACAATCATCTTCACAGAAACCACCTAAGTCTTCCAAAGCTCCAACCACACAACAGCAAGCACCAGCCTCAGGATCCGGTCCAACACATGCAGAAGAACCATTCATGCTTCAACCAGATAATCAGGAAGAACCCGAAACATCCATTCCTGAATCTAACATTCCTGAATCACAAGCTGGGCCATCATCAACCTCAAAGAACAAGGAGAAAGGAAAGTCTACAAAATCAAAGAAGAAGAAGAAGAGATCAAAACCATTCTCATGGTTAGATGTAGATGAAGCTCCGAAAGCTGATTGGTTTACAAAGATGATCAAGTCACAACCTCCACTTGAAGCCGAAGAACCACTACCGGGAAACACTTTGCAATACGTTCAAAGTATCATGACGGGTCTTCAAGTAGAGACAATGACCAAGGCTGAATTACGAAGGATCAATCGTGAAGCTATGGACTTTCTAAAGAAGCAATCGGGAAACAATGTTGAACTCCAGTATCACATGGAGAACATTGCTTGTGCCTTATCTGGTTCGTTCGATTGGCTGAATCCTGAAGCCAACTACGATGCACACTCCAAGCACAACGATCCCTACTTCACCGATTGGACAAAGCCACTACCTCTGCAAGGATTTCCAGAAAAGCCTAAGATTCCCTACCGATTCTTCTTCAACAACGATCTCAGATATCTTCAACATGCCCATGAGACCTCTAAAGAAAGATATGCTTCTTTACTGACGATCTCAGTCCCAGCTGCCATATATGAATTGCCATCCATTGAAGAAACAACACCGATCTTCAGCGACTCCGTTGTTGCCTACAACAGAGAAGCTCTTCTTGGAATTCAACACTGGCGAGATCAACGAAAACTTGGCTACACTCACAGATTGCATCTGACGTCAAGTGAAAACGTGAAGCACAACTCTCAAATTGTGGCAATCATGGAGATGTAGAGTCACGGAGATTCAACTACACTTTCATGAAAGAAATTGTCGTCAAGAGACTAGATGAAAAGGAGTATAAATTTTGTGAAGCATACTTCCCTGACCTCAACCTCAATGACATCGAAGACATGTATTTGGAAAAGGTTCAAGGAAAGTTGCTGCGTTTCCCTAAGTCAACTCAGTACAATTTCATTGCATCTCTACTTCTCTACATCAGACGACGAATAGTTCAAGAAAGAGTGGAAGATCTTCAGCTGGGCGTTGAAAGTTATCAGAACAAGCTCAACCTAATTAAACCACAACTCACATTTCCTGGAATTCAATTATCGTCACATTATACACTTATACAGCAACCATCATTTGGAATCACCTACCTCAACAAGAAGAATCAGCTCTGCTACATGAGGTTCAATGAGATCCAGAAATTCTGTGATGACACGCTTAAACGAGTTCATGATGGGTTAGTTGAACGATTGCTTGATGACAAGAAGCGGTTAAGCAAGGGTGAAAATACGAGGTGGAAAGCGAATGCACGAAGAATAATTCGCAACTTTTTTCATACGGTGGAAGAAAGATTGTATCGTCGTGAGCAGATCAGGAGATTGGAAAGCTACATCGGCGTTCGACCTCATTCCCGGTCTTGACATTCAGACGACCTGATCCTCGATTCACAGACTTTGAAGCCATGCCTGCTGGTGACACCTAGCTTCTGGTATTAACATTTCCATATTTTCATTATATATTGATTGATTTGTGATTACTACGGCTTGTGCACACATAACAGTGTACAAACCGCACTTTGTACTTAAAGGACCCTATAGTACGCATCAGTGCTAAAATCCTCACATAAGGAGCGAAAGCTTCTTACTTTTGAGTAGAATTAACAAACTTTTCATGATTTCTACAATTCTGCTTAAAAGACAAGTATTTCACCTCAATTAGTAGTCACTTGTTGAGGGGGAGTACTTGACCAAAAACATCGTTCTCAAATCTTAAAGTTTTGATTTATTTCTCCCCATAAAACTCAAAAAGGCATATTTTAATCAAAAAGTTTACAAAAACAACATTTGATATGCTATTTTTGAGGGGGAGAAGATGAAACGTGATTAAAATATGATGTCAAAAGTTCTATCTTGTGCGAGCTCAACTCAGAATTAACCCTCGAATTGACGAAACAACAAATGTTAGTATTCGAAAGGATTTATCCGAGTAGAAAGTACCTTTTCGAGAAACTCTTCTTAGACGTTTACTTTGACGGGTCTAACTTCCTTTTAGGAATGTTAACAACTTCAAGTTAGTTATTAGGGCTAGTTATCACCTAAAAACTGATAATGTATCCCTTTAACTAAGCAACGTAAACGTGTCCCTCGAGTACATGTCTATTAAGAGTGGATCAATCCAAAAAGTGCCAACTCTTCCCGCATATGCAAATTTCTAAAAACATTCATGAGCATATGTGGAGGGGGATTCTTTCAAAAGAAATCAAAACCCTCAAAGTGTTAACAAAATGTTTTATACTCATAAACACTTTGGGAGATTTTTCAAATATTTGGTTCAAAGGCATCAATAGGATAGTCATGGAGTAACAAGGTGACTAAGGATAGGAATAACCGTCCTATGATCAGCCAGAACCGGAGGGATCTACCCAAGGACATCACCAATAGTTAAAAATTAGAAGTCCTTAGGTATGATATGAAAAAAGGAGAAAGGAATGAACGGAGAAAGAAGGGGTTGAAGAATTAAAAAGAAAATGAAAGAAAAGGGTGATAAGAAATAGCCCTCCATTTGTTCAACCTTAGGTCAGACACCGGGTTCAATTCATATGCTACTGGTCGTTGCTAAAGGCGACACCGGTATTGAAGACAAAGACGTCATGGACCCAGTGACGCAATGCACCTAAACTTTCTTAGCCACTCAAGTTTCTCTCAAAAGATACTTGTTTCATTCTCACGGACAACCCTGCATAATCTATTGACCATTCACTACGAGTTTGTCGATATTGAAAAGGAGGTACTCTGCTCCACACCTCCGACGACCAAAATGTGCACAAATTGAGTCTAGAGCCACGAGATACATCAAAGATCTCTTAGGAACACATAATACTTCTACACTAGTGTCTTACATCATTGGACACTAAGTGTAAACTATCGAGTCCTATGCAGATCTTAGCAATCTGCCTTGAACGTTTATGAGGGATTTACTTATGTATTTCTCGAATGATTGAATGGAAATCCTGCCAGGGTCAACATCAAACAGCCCTGACAGCAGGTCACTTCAGTGATTCCTTGTGGATTACGCTTAGTGTTTGCGATGGTTCCAAACGGTCTACAGTCGTGGGGTGATCTCCAGCGACTCACCTAATCGTGGGTGTACTTATGTATGTCTGTGTAAGTCCTCTAGGGGTATCCGACTAGGAACGGCCTTGGTAAGTGATTGGCCTCAAACGGTCAACTTATATCGACCAAGGATATTGGTCAACAAAGTCAGACTATCGAGCCAATACTAAACCAAGGAGTATAGAATATCCCCGGGTTGTTATGTCCCGACGAGGTGTGAATGGTATTTAAACGTGCTTGTGATCGGGTGATTTAACAGAAAGATCGGGATTTTGATTATTATGATTACACTAAGAGATTATGATTGAGAATAGCTTTAAAACACTATATGAACAATTACCGATAATCAGATAACCTAAAAACGCGAGTTAAATCTAAAAATGCGCGTTTGAATTTAAAATAAACGCAAGCGCGCAAAATAAAAAGTGAAACGGGAGCAAACAAAGTCCTACGAATGTGAAAATAACTTTTTTACAATTCTAATGACAAAATAAAATTTTAAGAAAAAGAAAAATATTTTTTTGACTTTTTAATTATTTAATATTAATTAATTACTAATTACTAATTAAACTAATTTAAATTAAAATAATTATTAAACTAATTTAGAAAATTACCAAACTTTTTCTAAAACTACTTAACAATTACAGGATTCCTAAAAAATTATAAAAAGTTCCTAAACTTATAAATAAACTATTATAGAAATTATTTACTTAATTATTAATTAAAAGCTAATTAAACTAAATTAATTAAGAATAATAGAAAATGAACAGTAACAATTAAGAAACTATTTTCTAAAAATACTATATAATTAATAAAAGCTAGAAAAAATATAAAAAGATGCTGGAGCTTAAAAATAAACAACTAGTGATTTTATTTTTGATTTTTCACTAAAAACTAATTAAACTACTTTTAATTACTAAAATTATCAAATTAAAAGATAAAATTATGAAACTTTTTATACAAGTACTGTGTGATACCAGGAACCTAGGAAAATTATGAAAACCACTAAGTGCTTAATAAAAAAATTAGAAAATAAATAAAATAGATAAATCCTATTAAATAGAAGCTATCACTAAAAATTAAAATGATGTTTTTTCTGATTTTTCTTTTTACCAAGCTATTAAACAACTGAAAATGGAAAACTTTTGTGAACACAACTTATGTAAAACTCAAAATTAAGCTCTATGCAAGCTTAATGTTCCAACAGTGGCTTATAATGGGGTAAAATGAGATCTTGATGCTCAAAAAGCTAACCACAGAAGCTATAAGCTAAGATTTAAGGACTAAAAAGCTAATAACAACAAAAGCAAGCAATAATAAGCTAAAGCAACCCAATAAGCACACTGAAATAAGCAGAACAAGCAAAAAGCAAAATCCAAATCCTAATACTATGCAGACCAAAATGGGACAAACTGCAGACCAATGTGGGGCCCACAGGAGTGATCAAGGGCCCAAAATAAAGGTTGATCCAATAAGCTGGCCTGGTGAGCTTTTCAATAAGCCAAGAATGAGGCTCTGGGATCCACTAATAAGCTAGTTGTGAGCTTATGAACTTGAGTACTTACACTGATCACTCAGTGTAAGTATTCCAGTGATGATGGATTCATGGTACAATTTGTGTAAGCAAATAAGCATGAAATGGAGCAATGAGCATATGCACAACAAGATTACACAAAGGGAAAACTAGAATGACAAAAATCTAGAGCTAGGGTGCAATAACAAAGCACAGGCTTGTGAAATGGGTGATTTCACTGAGATGGCAGTGAAATCCACAAGCTCGGTTGGGTTAAATAAGCTCCAAAGCTCAAGCCAAGGATATCTAAAGTAAATGCATACTCAGGCACTTATAACAACTAAAAATAACTATATAACACTACTGGATTGAACATGAACAATGAAATCCACAAGCTTAGTTGTACACTAATGATTCAGCAGACACAATGGCCCAAGAAGCAATTTTAAGGAACAAATTAAACTAGGAAATAAGCTAATAAGGGAAAACAAAAGATAGCACAAACAACCCCTCCTAACAGACTTCCCAAATCTCCCAATAACAAGCCATGAGGTCAATTAACCAACAAGTTTTGGTCAAAAGGAAAATGGGTCAATTGGGTGGTGCAGGGGAGATTAATGATCCAACAGGCTACTTTGAGGCCAATTATCTATGAGTAAACCAGGTTCAAATCCCAAATTGTTTCTTGATTCAGGTTCACAAGCAACCAAAGAATACAAATCAACAAGAATTTTCCACTTTCAATTTCTTTTGAACCCTGTGGATTGCCTAGAAACTTTGTCCATTTTTGACAGATAAGAAATTTGACTTTTTGATGTTTTGAACTAATGTTGACTAAACTGAATTTCAATGAGTCCTATATGATTAAATAAGTTATACTAACCTAAAATGACACTAAATTTAGCTAGATTAATAGTTGCTAAACCTACAATAAAGATTTGGTACTTGAAAATTCTAACAGTTAATGCACAAGTTGGATTACTAGATGATTTTGACTTTTTACNATTTGTTTGGGAACTTATTAATGTTCACACCCCCAGTTGGTAGGTGTTCTGTCTTGGTTTGCGACGGTTTATTTTTATGTAATTATTATTCACAAGAAAAAGGAGAATTTTTTTGGGTTTTTGTGTGTGAGTGAAAAACTTTGGGAATTATTTTTGGTGTCGTTCCGTTATCCAAAATCGTATTTCTTTAAGAATCACCTTAAAAGAAACCCGATATAGAAAACGTTACGATCTGTTTTGTTTGTTTTTGATTTTTTTGGTGTTGTTAACAGTTTAGGAAAAGTGTTAATGACTTTTTTTATGTTTTTGATTTAAAATTTACAAAAGTGATGGAATTTTTACAGTGATGATGGTGAAAAACCACTAATCTCTAAGACGCTGCAAATACGCGCACACCTCCCCGGCAGCGGCGCCAAAATTTGATTGGCCTCAAACGGTCAACTTATATCGACCAAGGATATTGGTCAACAAAGTCAGACTATCGAGCCAATACTAAACCAAGGAGTATAGAATATCCCCGGGTCGTTATGTCCCGACTAGGTGTGAATGGTATTTAAACGTGCTTGTGATCGGGTGATTTAACAGAAAGATCGGGATTTTGATTGAGAATAGCTTGAAAGCACTATATGAACAATTACTGATAATCAGATAACCTAAAAACGCAAGTTAAATCTAAAAATGCGCGTTTGAATTTAAAATAAACGCAAGCGCGCAAAATAAAAAGTGAAACGGGAGCAAACAAAGTCCTACGAATGTGAAAATAACTTTTTTACAATTCTAATGACAAAATAAAATTTTAAGAAAAAGAAAAATATTTTTTTGACTTTTTAATTATTTAATATTAATTTACTACTAATCACTAATTAAATTAATTTAAATTAAAATAATTACTAAACTAATTTAGAAAATTACCAAACTTTTTCTAAAACTACTTAACAATTACAGGATTCCTAAAAAATTATAAAAAGTTCCTAAACTTATAAATAAACTATTATAGAAATTATTTACTTAATTATTAATTAAAAGCTAATTAAACTAAATTAATTAAGAATAATAGAAAATGAACAGTAACAATTAAGAAACTATTTTCTAAAAATACTATATAATTTATAAAAGCTAGAAAAAATATAAAAAGATGCTGGAGCTTAAAAATAAACAACTAGTGATTTTATTTTTGATTTTTCACTAAAAACTAATTAAACTACTTTTAATTACTAAAATTACCAAATTAAAAGATAAAATTATGAAACTTTTTATACAAGTACTGTGTGATACCAGGAACCTAGGAAAATTATGAAAACCACTAAGTGCTTAATAAAAAAATTAGAAAATAAATAAAATAGATAAATCCTATTAAATAGAAGCTATCACTAAAAATTAAAATGATGTTTTTTCTGATTTTTCTTTTTACCAAGCTATTAAACAACTTAAAATGGAAAACTTTTGTGAACACAACTTATGTGAAACTCAAAATTAAGCTCTATGCAAGCTTAATGTTCCAACAGTGGCTTATAATGGGGTAAAATGAGATCTTGATGCTCAAAAAGCTAACCACAGAAGCTATAAGCTAAGATTTAAGGACTAAAAAGCTAATAACAACAAAAGCAAGCAATAATAAGCTAAAGAAACCCAATAAGCACACTGAAATAAGCAGAACAAACAAAAAGCAAAATCCAAATCCTAATACTATGCAGACCAAAATGGGACAAACTGCAGGCCAATGTGGGCCCACAGGAGTGATCAAGGGCCCAAAATAAAGGTTGATCCAATAAGCTGGCCTGGTGAGCTTTTCAATAAGCCAAGAATGAGGCTCTGGGATCCACTAATAAACTAGTTGTGAGCTTATGAACTTGAGTACTTACATTGATCACTCAGTGTAAGTATTCCAGTGATGATGGATTCATGGTACAATTTGAGTAAGCAAATAAGCATGAAATGGAGCAATGAGCATATGCACAACAAGATTACACAGAGGGAAAACTAGAATGAAAAAAATCTAGAGCTAGGGTGCAATGGGGAACAAAGCACAGGCTTGTGAAATGGGTGATTTCACTGAGATGGCAGTGAAATCCACAAGCTCAGTTGGGTTAAATAAGCTCCAAAGCTCAAGCCAAGGATATCTAAAGTAAATGCATACTCAGGCACTTATAAAAACTAAAAATAACTATATAACACTACTGGATTGAACATGAACAATGAAATCCACAAGCTTAGTTGTACACTAATGATTCAGCAGACACAATGGCCCAAGAAGCAATTTTAAGGAACAAATTAAACTAGG
The DNA here is from genome assembly GCA_014162995.1 of Artemisia annua. Classification (NCBI taxonomy): domain Eukaryota; kingdom Viridiplantae; phylum Streptophyta; class Magnoliopsida; order Asterales; family Asteraceae; genus Artemisia; species Artemisia annua. Next base: position 15,168 of record LBNU01028374.1, read on the forward strand.
AAATAAGCTAATAAGGGAAAACAAAAGATAGCACAAACAACCCCTCCTAACAGACTTCCCAAATCTCCCAATAACAAGCCATGAGGTCAATTAACCAACAAGTTTTGGTCAAAAGGAAAATGGGTCAATTGGGTGGTGCAGGGGAGATTAATGATCCAACAGGCTACTTTGAGGCCAATTATCTATGAGTAAACCAGGTTCAAATCCCAAATTGTTTCTTGATTCAGGTTCACAAGCAACCAAAGAATACAAATCAACAAGAATTTTCCACTTTCAATTTCTTTTGAACCCTGTGGATTGCCTAGAAACTTTGTCCATTTTTGACAGATAAGAAATTTGACTTTTTGATGTTTTGAACTAATGTTGACTAAACTGAATTTCAATGAGTCCTATATGATTAAATAAGTTATACTAACCTAAAATGACACTAAATTTAGCTAGATTAACAGTTGCTAAACCTACAATAAAGATTTGGTACTTGAAAATTCTAACAGTTAATGCACAAGTTGGATTACTAGATGATTTTGACTTTTTACTACTAACCTACCCAATTTTATGCTTACACCACTCTATATGACCTAATGTAATATGACTAAACCATTTTTAACCCTTGAAAGCCACAGATACACAGGTTCTCACACAGATCCAAACACTCCCTTACCACACTGATTTTATGATTTTCAAAGAGTATCACTAATTTAATCCATATTTCCAGTCTACAAGGTTCTGATATGATGGATTAAGTCCTTTTAAACACAAAATTACCAATACTAACAACTCTTATCCAAAAATCACTAAAGTGCAATTTTGGCAGTTAACATGAAGATGTGGTGAAATATGATTATAACCATGAAACATGAACCAAATCCTATCTACTAAGCAATGTTAAACCAGAATAAGCACAAACAAACAGCTAATTACAACTATTCCTACCAAGTACAAATTATGCAATTATTACACTTAAACACTTGAAAATTAAAATCAATACTAAGAAAACCTTAACCACTAGCTCAACTAGGGTGTCTTGAAGCTGCAACAAGCTCCTAGCTTATCAAAGATAAGCTAGGTAAAGTCCACCTGGCCAATCCATTTAGACCACTTCCAATGCTTCCTGTCTCATATGCCAAGGTTCCCTGTTTCTGATTGTGTTCCATTTTCATGTTTTCTTATGTATATTAAGAATTTAGGTGAGTTTGTGAAACATGTGTGACAACTAAAGACCTTAAACCATATTTTAGCTTAAAACTAGAATTCTTAAAATGAAACTGAGAAATGTAAAGAGAACTTAAATTTATAAAATGGAACTTGATATTAACTTAGATAAAACAGATTACAAGCTAAATGTTTACTTAGAAAAGTAAATTACATTAAATTTGACATAATCTTAAATAAGCTAAAAAACTACTCATCGACTTCACAGCTTCCTTGCTCCATTTATAGCCTTGAATTAGGGTTTAGAGGACCCTTTTGTCTTTTCCCAGCAAGAATACCAGCCATAGGATGAGAAAAATTCAATCTTGGCCGTTCTTCAATTTTGGCGCCAAAATGCTTTAACAGCTATTGTCCTTGATAACTTGTTTAGGGGTTGAGTTTTTGGGTTTAGGCAACTGTTAGGAATAGTTATAATGATGGAGGAGTGTTGAGTGGGGTGTGATGATGAGGATTAGTAGGAGTTGCAGGGGGTCACGGGTGTGGAAGGGGGAGGATAACCATGGTTTGTGTTTAACTAGTAGGGGTTAGGGGGTTAATAAAAAATGGGGTAAAGGTTTTATGTAAGTGGGATTGGGCCTGGGAAGGTGTTGGGCCAAGTAAATAAAATGGGATGGGTTTTTTATTTAATGGGTTGGGGTGTTAATGGTTTAAAAACAAAATGGTCCATTTGGTTTATAAGGATAAATAAGTGTAGGGACCAAACGTGTACATGCTGAAAAGTTTGGGGGTAAATCTGCCAATGTTGCCAAAATTATTCCAAGGGCCATATTTGCCACATTTGAATTCCACAAGGACCTTTGATGTTGAATTTCCAAAATTAAATCATCCGGGGACTAATTTTGCCAATTTGCAAAGTTAAGGGACCAAACTTGCAATTTCTCTAAACTTTTCACCCAAGGATCATTTTTGATAACTTTTGACTTTCAAAGGACTTTGGTTGACTTTTCTTTAAAATAATTGCTCAGGGACTGATTTTGTCAAGTTTTGAAAGTTGGGGGACTGAAACTGCCAATTATGCAAACTTTGTTCGTTTTTCATCTGTTTTTAAACATTTTGCATTTGAGACATATAAAACACGATCCTTGGATATTTTCTGCATTTTGATGCGTTTTTGAGTGTTTTTCGATGTTTTGGCAGTTTAGATACGATAAAAATGATGAGTGTTTGAGCACTCATCAGTAAGGATTAGAAGGAGTCTTCACACTATGCTGTTGACAAATTCTAATTCCAAACCTGTAAGTACCGGATGTATTATTGCTAACTATTTCAATGCAGGTACAGCCACCATCTTGAACACCAACTTCCACATGCTCATACCAATATCTCAATGTTTCAGAAAGCTCTCTTCAAAGATCAACTTATTGTTAAAGTCAAAAGAAGGATTGTACGTCAACACAAAGAATCTTCAACAATGAAATAAGAGCTACGCATGTATGAAAGCACCAACGTAAAAGATGTATGAGCATGTTGGAAAGGCGCGGATCCACTGGAGACTAAGAAAGTGACGAATGGTAGATTACGACATCACTTGATCACTATCACATCATCAAAAGACAAAGAACAAAGAACAATGAATCATTTTGCTAACGAATTTTTTAAGACGTCTGAAGCCGTAAAAGTCAAAGATTAAAGACAAAGAAAAGACGTAGAGCAACCTTGATAATCATCATGACCGATCCTTAGGGGGAGACTGTTAGGATCACGTTTCACGTCATCTCTCAAGTCTCGGTCATTTCCATAATATGTAATAGGTTGCTTTGTTATTTAAGTTATTTATGTTAAAAGTGTAAGTCCACTAAGCGTCCAATAGGCCTTAGAAGCCCACGAATTAGAGAGATAGGGAGGAAGGGGGTGTTGCCCTACTCCTCACCTATAAATAGGACCTTATGTAAACTCTTACACTTGTTGGTTTATTTGATATCTTTACTAAACTATTGTCATATTGTTTCTCATATCATTTAGATCAACCAAATCTATTTCTCATCTCATTTCTTAACAAATCTATACTTGTGTTTATCAATAATAACATAGGCTTTCGACCTGACTATAGTAGTTTAAGAAATACCCTACAACAAACCCGTTTTAAGGTTGCTAAGTTACAGAAAAATCAAATGAGACACCACCATAAGATATCCTTTGCTCGTTTTAGGATTTTTACTTTAGAAAAGATGATTGATGATGATGAGGAATGTCATCAATCAAATCTAGGAAACATCACAAACCCAAACCCTTAGATTTAAGAAAACCTTGGAAGAAATCCCTAAGTAGTATGCCTTTTATAACCTTAAGAGTTTTGCCTTAGAATAACTAGTGCTTATAGGATATGTAAAATAGGAAATCAATAACATAAGTTATGCCTTAGATACCTCTTACTCTCACTACCTAGTGCCCCTCAAATTCAGGATAATTTAGCTAAACTAGGATTAGGTATGCCTCTTCTTAATTACCCTAGGTCATCCCAAACCCTATAGTTACCCCTAGGAGTATAGACATATCCCGTAAAATATGACAAGTTGGGTACTTGTTATAACCTACCTTAAACCCTTACCTCTAGGAATTTAGGATGTACTACCCCAATGCCTTAGATTCATAGATTCTCAAAATTCTTTTTAAACTTCCCTCGTGCTTCATCTCTTTTCACTTCCTAAAACCAAATCCTTTCAAACACTTCCTTTATCAATGATGAGAATCTTTATTATACATCATAGAGATCTGAATTCTTTCCTCTCCGATCTCTAAATCCTCACTACTTCCTTAGCTTTCCTTAAGCTATATTTCCCCTAGTGAGAGAATCATCCCCTAACTATTCCTATATGCAAGTATATGATAGTCATATACAAACATATCCCCATCCTTCCCTCTTTACTTCCTTAGATTACTATGATTCCCGAAATAGTCCCCTCTTAGTAAAACCCGAATTTCACTCCTTAGGATTCCCGTATTTGAGTTAGAAATGATTTTAGGATATCTTTAGAAAACATTAGCCTAAGTATAGAATACCTTGAATCACTAAGATAAACTGCCTCTAGGAAAATTATTAAGGAAATAGGAAATAAGAAAATTTTGAGGTTAGAAACCAAACTAGGGAAGAATCTATACTAAATAAATAAAAGAAAGAAATCCCTATAAGATAGGATTTAGCCTAAGATAAGAATCTTACTTAATATCGAGGACATTAGAATTAGATATAGATTGGATATAAGGAAATCTTTAGAGATAATTTAGGAAACTTAAGAATAATAAAGGATTAGATTAGTACACTACCAGTTTAGAACCTTAAGCCTTTAGCACCTAGTATAGTAACGGAATAAGAATACTAGTCAAATACTCACTTTATAGGAACAAACCGCTTCGAGGATATAGTTTTCCTAGACTTAGCCTCATAAGTTGCCTTTCCCATATTAAGATTTTCCCACATACTTTAAGGACTTAGAAATACCTAGGAATGATACACCATTAGGACATCCCGAGCCTACCCTAAGAATTTATAACCTAGACTTAGAATTTGAGGTTATTATTATAACTAAGAATAAGACATTCGAGGATTTTAGACTTTATCTTAGGATTTGACATTTCTTAGGTTACACATTAGGAATTCTACATAGAAGAAACTATGGATGCTACTTTATCCGGTTTCAAGTACCTAGGAATAGTAGTACTTATAATAATAGTGATACTGGTAGTAATAGACAAGTTAAGGCAAAAGAGTAAACCCGAAACTTTGCTTAAGAATAAGGATACTCCTAGTAAACCCTAGATAAGAAATCACCTAAACCTTCTCCCTCTTTAGAACCCTCTACACCAATAGGATCAAACATATCACCCTTAGAAGTTTAGGACTAGTTATAGAAACTAAAAGAACCTTAGGGGGAAAACAAACTTTGAAGGAATCTAGTAAATCTTAAATCCCATTAGGATACTATCTTTCAAGTATTCTATACTCCTACTCTACCGTTTAATCCTATACTCCCGTTTCTTCCTACTCTTCCATTTAATCCCACTCCTTCGTTATCTCCCACTCCTTCATACTTTCCTATTTCATCCCTTGCCTTTCCTCCTTCCTCCCCACTCCTTCCTACTTTTTCATCCATCCTCCCACTTCCTTCCATCCTTTCGTTCCTTCATCATTTTTCACTCTATTTACCTACTCTATATTCTCTCCCTACCTCATCCTACAATGTTCTAAAATTTAGAACTTGTATTTCTCGTCATATCACAAGATTCTATTAGTTAGATCTTGTAAGAATATCTATGTCGAATTTAATCCTCATTATGTTCGACTATGATATTACACTATCTCGCTTTGCAAAGGTTGCAAGGATGAGATCGTTAACGCCCGTCACTCTAGCCATAATATGGAGGCAACCAGGTGACTAGTTGCTAAACAGGGAGACTGTGGAACTGGTCACCGTGGCTAGAACTTGTCTCCACCGTGGCTAGAACTTGTCTCCACTGTGGCTAGAACTTGTCTCCATCATGGCTAGAACTTGTCTCCACCTTGGCTAGAACTTGTCTCCACCGTGGCTAGAACTTGTCTCCACCATGGCTAGAACTTGTCTCCACCATGGCCTTAACTTGTTTCCACCATGACTGGAACTTATCTCCAAAACCTTCTTGGACCACATTTCCTTAAATGTGGACCATTCTTTCCATTTTCCGCCGATACTACTTAAAGACGATTTATGATGACTATTCTATTAAAATGAATTAGGACGCTCTTTCATTTTAAGGAGAAAAGTCATAAATCGAATGGATCATGAATTTATAAGCTCTTGCTTACAAGAATTGGGACGCCTCTACTTGTAAGTAATGAGATATAAATAAATAAGTCCAAGTATCTGGCACATGTACTAACATTCCTTACTCCGTTTGTACAATTCCTTTCTTCCTCTATCACCTCTCTTCTCTCGAATCAACAATTCATTCCTCTTTTACCCCTACGTTTAACTAAATCTCGGGACAAGATTTCTTCTATGGGGGTAAGACTATAACAACCCACAAAATCTCATCACTATCATTCCCATTACAAATACCTATTGTAGGTATTTCACAGGTAATTTTTTACCTTTTATGTGCATTCACTACTTGCATGACTCTCTAGACCTACTCACGTATCCACACAAGCCAAATATCTCTACCCACACATCCTATAAACTCCTGGTATGTCAAGAATAAGATCACAACAACACCACAATATGTAATCTATTAATCTAACACACTAAACTCATCACAAAACCCTAATAAACCCTAATTAAGCCCTAATTAAGCCTATGTGTAATTTACAAAACCCTAATTTCTTATCTAAACTAGTTTAAAAGTGTTCAAGGCTTACATATGGTTACCTTAGGAACAATAGGTAACGTTAGCACCTTTAGACCCTAGTACAACCTCTTAGAGCTTAGGTACAAGTCTCTTAAGCACAAAACCATAACTAGGTTATAAATTCCCGTAAACTAGGTTAAACCTTCCCAAATCTTTCCCATAAGCTACCACCACTTAGTATAAGCTTCTTAGGACTTAATCCTAGCCACTAAACACTCATAGGACCCTAATCTAGGCACTAAAACCTAAGCTAGACACTAATCTCTAACTAAGCAAAATTAGGTTATAACTAAACCTAACTTAACCCTAATCCTAAAACTAAGTACCCTAAGCACCTCAAGCACCTCACGCACCTAGCCTAGTACCTTAGTCATGCTTAGCACACACCCTAGCACCTCCCTAGCTAGCACACAAGGAGGTGCATCACCTCCTTGCTACCACCTTCACCCCGCGGTTCCATCACCACCACAAACACCCTAAAACCGCCTATAGGCCATTCTTGTCACACCATAGCTTAGGATAGTCAGCATATAGCTTAGCTTAGTCACCTCCCCCCCCCTGACACCTCCTCTTTCCTCTTTCTTGGTCGCTACTCCAAACGACCCTATAAAAGGGCTCGTACCCCTTTCCTTTCATTCACACCTTTTCACTTCTCTTCACCTTACACTTTCTGGTCCTAGTAGTAGAGTCTTAGGAAACATATAAGTCGAGTACCTAGGCCTTGCATGCTTGTCGAGTTTAGTTTTGTCGTAGAAAACCCTAATAGCTCTCGTTAACCCACTTCTAGTCAAGTAAACCTTCTATATTTGTTTTACTAGATTTATTACAGTCCTTGGATAGTATTAGGTTGCCTTAGATCACAATAGAACCCTTGCCTAAGCTTTGATCACTAAAACTTGCTAGTTTTCTTTTTAAAACCCTAAATAGAGTCGAATTGCCTTTTATATGCTATAAACCCTTTTCATAAGCTATAAGCTAGTTTAGGTAACTTAGATAAGCTAATATTAGTAAACCATAAGCTAGGAAACCTTTTAGTTTCATAAAAATATGAATTGCATGGAATTAGGACTAGTTTTGCAAAGTTTTCCATGCATAGGGGTATATATGGTAATTTTCTGAAAATATTAAGTCTAGGGACTATTTTTGACATTTCTTAGAAGTTATATGTATAAGGATCCTTTTTGCAAAGTTCTATAACCTTAGGATAAAAAGTTAAATAGTTATAAACATATAAGGACTAGTTTTGCAAATGTTATAAAGTTAAGGGTATAAATGGTAAATTTTGAAAACTTATAAGTCCAAGGGTCATTTCTGCCATTTTCTCAAAATATAGAAGTATAGGGACTAAATGTGTCAAGTTTAGATAATTATAAATATAAATAATATAAGTATTATAAGTCTAGGGTAGATTTTGTATATATATTAAACTATAAGGGTATAAAGTGAAAGTACTTAAAGTTAGAAGCATAACACAATACTAAGGAGCTTCATGTGAGGGCTATCATGTGGATATTTCGTTTTGGCGAGTTTGCTGGGTTTACGATTTAAAGTGTCCAGTCTCCTCAAACGATTATTTCATATACTTCTGAATTATGATGGAGCAAACGGTGTTATGTTATAACTAAACTCTAAATAAATACATGACTCAATAGTAAGGAGCTTCATGTGAGGAGTATTAACTTCTGAATTATGATGGCCCGAATGGTATTATGTTAGTAACATAATACAATAGAAGGGAGCTTCATGTGAGGAGTCTTATACTTCTGGATTATGATGGCCTGAACGGTGTTATGTTATATCTAAAACACTAAAAACTCTAAAAATGATTACTTAAAAAACTTGAACAAAACAACTAGAGCTTGACATACATCCACACCTACAATACCACCAGGATACGTGAGTGAGGTAGTCTAGTTTCCGAGTCACTTTTTACATCAACAAGATTTCCCTAAGCCCAGGTGAGTTTTCATAGCCTCACTTTTAAATACTTTACAACCCTGTGAGGGGGATACATGCTTTAAACCGAATACAAGTCTTTTTTTTTTGTTGTTGCACGAGTAAACTATCTGCCATCAGTACATAACTAAAATTCATGAATCTAATCATTTGGGATATTTTACCCAAGTGAACGCGAATATAGTTGATAGATCTATTGGAGTTTGACAACTCCCGTTGATACTACCTCACACTGGAGGGTATCAATAAGTACTATATTTGAACCCTCTCTGAAGGATTAACTTTGGCAAAGTTATCCTTCCCGTCCCCGCATGGTTGGTCTGCAGACCCCATGACCAGACTGTTAACGTGTGGTTCATGAGCTTAGTGCAACATACCCCACTCTTGATAATTGTATATACATTGCAATTATCACACACACTACATTTTCCTTGAAGGGTGTAACAACTGAACCCTGTGGAACTTGTATTCACTATCACCTAAACCTATGACTCTCACTCAACACCTAGTGTTGACTCTTTAAGCATGTATCCTAGGTATATCACTACAACGGAGCTATGGCAGGAGGAGGCACTGAACTTGGAGAACTTTCAAACCAGTTATCATTCAAACATAACATTTCACCTAGACTTTGGGACCTCATCAATAGTAAAAGTATATCTTTTACTATAAAAACTTTGATAATTAAATGAATGATAACTAAATTTCTAAAAACGTCTCTTTTCGAGTCATTNATGTATCCTAGGTATATCACTACAACGGAGCTATGGCAGGAGGAGGCACTGAACTTGGAGAACTTTCAAACCAGTTATCATTCAAACATAACATTTCACCTAGACTTTGGGACCTCATCAATAGTAAAAGTATATCTTTTACTATAAAAACTCTGATAATTAAATGAATGATAACTAAATTTCTAAAAACGTCTCTTTTCGAGTCATTTTCTATTACTGTAACTGTGATTCCATGAAGTAATAACCCAACCCTAAATCCGATGCAAACCGTGAAAATGGGGGTGTTACACCAATGGGCCTTAACAGATCATGTTAAGCCCATTTACACTTTAATAAATTCGAAATAAGCTATAAGCTCTAATAAGCCTACTGATAAGCTACTATAACATTTTCTAAGCTTCTAGAAACTTAATAAACTACTTGGAATAAGGTCATAAGCTAAAATGTTGTTTTGGACTAAAAATGCAAAAGATATAAAGTCAAGGGACTAAAACTGTCAATATTGGAAACTATGGGTTAAAACTATAATTTTTGTAAGTTAAGGTTACAAACAGTAAATATAAAGTATTTTGAGTCACTTGTGTAAATTTGGAGGTATAAGGATCTAAAATGAACATTTTATACATAAAGGACTAGTTTTGTAAAGTTTCTAAACTACAAGGACTAAAACTGTAAATTCTGCAAACTTGGTGTTAAAACAGTACATTTGAAATCTTTTTGTAATTTATTGACTAATTTGATATATTGAATATTAGAAATGCAATTATACTTTTCACAAGGACTAAAAATGTCAAATTTGAAAGTACAAGGACTAATTGTGTAAATATTAGAAAAGAGTGTCAAAACTGTTATTTTGACAAAGTAAAGTTATAAATGAAATAATTATAAACTTGGGGTACTTAAGTGTCATTTTTATAAACTTATGAGTTATAAATGTAAACTTTATAAAGTATGAGGGTTAAAGTTGTAATTTCACTAAATTTGGTAAAATGGTTATTTTGATAACTAAAAGACTAAAAGTGAATATTTAAATTAACAAGATAATGGAAGATCACTCTTCACATATCCTATAAATATGTCACTTTCACAAAGCCCAAGGACTGAAACTGTAAAGTTTCACTATTAAGGTTTAAACTGTAAACCTTCGGAAACCCTAAGGGTTATGGACTAAAACTCTCATCGAGATCATGGAACATAAAGAACACTCTATCGACTGAAACTCTACACCCTGCTAGGGTGCATAACTCTATAAGTCTGCCACGACTTATCATCAACACACATAAAGACAAGACAATATTATATATAATATTGTTTTTATACTTCGAGCATTATACACAAATGCAAACCACACCACTACAAGAAACTGAGGTTTATCATATTATCCGAGTTGCGTGTTGGAGCCATTCACCAGTTGCACTTGACATTACTTGTTTGCTTACCTACTCACTCATTCGAGGTGAGTCTATAGTCCCACACTTTTTACATGTTTTACAACTATGTGGGTGGGATACATGCTACATTACATGAACACAAGTATTTCACTATTGTATGCTACCTGAATATTGCATAGGACATTACGCCAACTTGAAAGTCCCTTCTATCATGAACCTTAGTCACTTGCGAGTGAACGCGAATATTGTGAATAGATCTATTTGGTGCTTGACAGACCCATTTGTTCTAGCCGGATGGATAGCCTTTGTGCTAGCTGGATTGATAGACAAATGCACTTTATTTGATACACTAGGAGAAATGGCAAACTCCTACTCAAGGGCCCCCTTATACTATGTTGATGTCATTATGATGGCTCACATACATGTTAACGTTGTGTTCATGAGACTTATGGCAATAAGCATACGGAACAAATAACTGATTACTTCTGAAATACTTGGAATGTGTTCAACTACTTTTAAATATAAACGCTATGGATTCACTCAACAGTTTTGTTGACTTTTTAGCATGTATCTCAGGTAACTGAAGCAAGCTCAGGAGGCATGGAGTGGGCATTTGACTTTGTGTCGGTGGTGTAACATTAATAAAAAGTCACTTTTAAAACATCAATGTAATGTAATAATTATTGAACATCCTTGCATTTGAATTCAATAATATGACTTAAAAACGTCTCTTTGAGTCGTTTTCTATAATTATGACTGTGATCCTCTACGTAACACTCAATTAATACTTCCGCTGTTAAACAAATTTTTGGGGGTATTACATCGTAAGTAACGTGCCCAGTTTACAACGAAAATGGTCAAAAAACAACCCCTTATGAAGCATTCGAAAACGGGCCCAAAACAAAAATAGTCCAACAAACTACCAAATGACATGACCAAAACAACAACGACATACAATTGCTCAAAACGAAGTCGTTTCGCTTCTCAGGCATCCAAAACAACGTGTCCACATGCCTAATGTATAATAGAGTAATAAATAATTAGAATTAGACCCTCAATCTCTATGTTTTTTATGATCTCTTAAATAACTCAACTTTATAATACATAGGCAATTGTGGATGAATGTCTCACCTTGTTATATGTCAAGAATCGGTAAGTTGTTCACTTGTTGAATAATTATCTTTGATGCCCAGTCGTTGCATGATCTTTATGTAGTCTTTCTAGCTAATTGCTTATATTTTCAAATTCATCTTGTTTTCAATATGATCTTCTTGTTTAACTTTATATAAGTGATAATACCCGTATTGTACACTTGAAAATAAAGATATATAAAACAATACGCGAAGCAAAAACCTCCTAGAGATTCATCATTCATCAACCAAAAGATGAAATGTATTGTTACAAATAATGTAATTGATTATGAAATTTCAAAATCAAGGGAACTAAATTAGCAAATTATGTGTTGCAGATGAATCCAATCGTAACTTTGAAGTTTCATTATGGACTGTGGTATCTATAATTGCATCTAAACATCAACAAAACCCTCAAGAAAAGGTTACATTAAAAAATATGTCACTTCCAGGATACTTACCAAAGTCCACCCATAATTTATTGAGATATCCCTTTCGTTGCATAAAGCATATTGTAATATAACATAGGATCTAGGAATGTAATTAAGAACTAGAAATTCTAAAATGACAAGGTCCGTAAAACTGTTCACGAATCACACCTACGCTTGGAAGTGTCTACCTTGTGTTCAAGCCAGATATCAAAACAACTTGTTTGTACGACCTCTTACATATAAGAAGCACTCTTTGGCTGTTCAGGAAAAAGATGGTTACGATCTTCACAAGACTCAGTCTCAACCTGCCCCTGCCCTAGTAGATATCCAAAGAAACCTAGTTGATACGGCTCTTTGTTTATTTATTTTGTTAGATATATGGGTTTATTCATATAAATTTCTGCTTGGTTAACGTTTCTTTTTCATACACCATCTAGTGTTTTTCAATTCTTCTTTCAATATCATGCATTTGCAATGAAAAAGAAGTACTATACTCAAATATAAAAACATATTAAGACGTCATAAATACACAATTTGTTATATATAAATTAAACTACGCCAAAAAAAAGTTTATATTAGCTACCCATCATCAAGCATGCTTACGTTTTAGTTTATGTTGACACGTTTGGTAGAGAGAATTTCAGAGAATAGAAATGAAGCAGAGAATATAAATTCAGAGAATAGAAATCAGTAAAGAATTTTGTTCAATTCTAATGTTTGGTAACAACAGAGACTAGACCCGAGAAATGAAAAAAAAATAATTATTTATTGACTTTAAAAAATATATATATTTTTTTTCTAAATAACAATTTTTAAAAAATATATTTTCTCTAAATAACAATTATATTTTTGTAATTTATTTTTTTTTAAATTTATTAAAAAAAATTATTTTTTAAAAAATTTATTTTAAAAAAATTTAAATTTATTTTTTTATAAAAATTATTTAAAATTTTTTATTTGTTCTAAATAACAATTCTAAAAAAATATATTTAAAAAAATATTTTTTTAATTTATTTTAAAAAAAACTTATTTTTTTAAAAATTTATTTAAAAATAATAACTTATTTTTTTTAAATTTATTTTTTATAAAAATTATTTTAAAAAAAATATTTTTTCTAAATAACAATTCTAAAAAAAATATTTTTTTTAAATTATTTTTTATAAAAAAATTATTTTTAAAAAACCTATTTATTAAAAATAAAAAATAAAAAATAAAATAAAAACCCCTCAATTCTCCAACTTCTCCACCAAAATTATGGAAATGGGAGTAACCAAATTACACTACCCAATTCTCTCCAAATCACTAATGCCATTATTGGTTACAAAGAATACGGGTGAGCGGAAAAACCGATAAATCAAAACCAAATTGAAAACGGGAAAAGGTCGAACTGAAATAAACAAACAAAACTAGAAACCGATGGTTCGGTTTTTTACTTTTTCAAAAACCGAAAAAAATGGTTCGGTTTCGGTTTTCATCCAAAAATCGAACCGAACCACTTTTCTTATACAATAATATATATTTGATATAATATAAATAAATAAATTTTATAACTTCATATATTTTGTTGGTGGAATTATAATATATTTGTCTTAACATTTATATGCGTATTTGTCATGTCTGTGTGTATGCTTGACAATAAATGAATACATATGTGACAATGATCATACTATGTGTATGTTCACTTGCATGTGTGTGTCTCATCTATATGTGTGTAATTGTAAAAATTCGGATAAATATTATTAGGCTCAGATTGACAAAAAATGTAAAAAAATAAAAAAATAAAATTAAAGTAAAAATAAAATTCTACGTAAAACAAGTTTGTTGGTATAAAATGGCCACTCCCAAATATAAACGGCTAAAAACCCAAAAAAATACAAAATCGAACCGCAACCGATAATAAACCGAAAAACCACAACAGCCAAATATCGAACGATTTCGGTGTTAGGTTTTATAAAAACCAAATATTTTGTTTCGGTTTCGGTTTTAGCTAAAAACGATCCAAAACGAACTGTGCACACACCTAACAAAGAATAACAGAAGTTTTCGATCAAACCAGTTTTCATACCAAGTGAAATGCTAAATATAGTTTATATGAAAAAACAAAATATAAAGAACTACGTAAGTAATTTTCAACGGTTAAATTGTTATTAGAAATGAATCAAAGAATCTATTAAGATTGTTTGCAACAATCTAAGTTGAATGGCAATTGTTGCATGATCTCCTTAGTAACTTAAATATAAACCAAGATATAACATTTACTCCTTTACAACATTCTCTTATATTGGGTCTGATTTTCGACCCAATGGTCTCTAACAATATATTTAAACATAAAATAGCCTAATTTAGTATGTCTCTAATATAATTCATCAAGAACAATACTCACTGATAAGGATCAGAGAGTAAGTCACATTCTGATGAAAATCAAAAGGACTTACTCTCTGATAGTTATCAGAAAGTGTTACTCCCTGATGGTTTTCAGAAAGTGTTACTCCCTGATGGTACCAAAGACCAATTGAAGAAACACTTTGTAAACCGATGTTGTGTCAAGAAGCAAGGTATAAGGAGCTACAAGAAACACCTGTGGGACTGAAGACTAAAAAATGCGTCAGTTACCCTTAAGACTTATCTCTATAAGGGACTTAGTCTATGATAAATGGGCGGGAAACTTGTTGGGAAGAAGTGTAACGTCTTTTCAAAGGACGATAAAGTAAGATCTTAGGTAAAAAAAAGTTGTCAGCATTGGAAAACCAAACGCATGCTCCACCTAGCTAGGCACGTGCTATCTATTCCAAGGCCGGCTACCTACTTTACCCATGTGCATCCACAGTATTCCTTGGCCAATTTAAACGAAACTTTGTAACCGGGATAAGTAGTGTAGGATCTAAACACACACCTTGTGTTAGAGTGATACTTTGAGTTATATTGTTAAGCACGCGGAGTATACTTAACAATACTTAGAATATGGATTGTATGATGTAATGTAAGTGAGAACAGTTGAATGTATGTGACACAATGTTTAACCAAACTTATAGCTTCAATATATTGAATACGAGTGATCTGAATATCACTAGGGTTTACACCTTGAAGCTCTTAGAAAAACGTATTTCTCTATATTTCTCACTTAAAACCTAACCTAGGACCTCCTTTTATAGTCACAAGGAGTCCTTTACAAGATAAGTATAAGACTAACTAAATAGAATATTTACAAGATCATTTCTATACTTATCACACAGAAACATAACAGTTATCTCCAAAGCAGTGGTAATTATATGTACTAGCAGTGGTAATGGTGTTTCCTCTGCTAGTGTAATCTTCCAGCAGTTCCTTCTAATAAGCCTGACAGTGGTAACTGTTAGTTTTATTCCCAACAATCCTCCCCTAAACTTATGATTTCTGTGCAAATCACTAAGTTTCTTCGAATTAAACCTCAACCTTGATGATCAGGGGATTCTTCCAAACAATTAACTGCTTTTTCTATCTTGCAGTTTTCATCTCTCTTTCATTAGCACTCTTCTGTATGAATTATAATTCAAACTTTCTATTTCTTCATTGTTATCACCACCAGTACCTTCTTAAACAATTCTAGCAGTTGTAACTAGTTGACTTGCAGCAGTTTCCTGTTGTGAGACATCTGATTATTAGACCTCTTCAGTACCTTGATCATCATCTCCCATATCCATATCACCACCAGATTCTTCAAAATCAAGTCTCCTCCCCTCAGTCCAAGCATCTGTTTTCCTCCCGTGTTTGGGAGAATCACCCAAATTGTCACTTGAGTCACCTGAGTCACCATCATTATCTGAGAATGGAGATGAGATCACAAGCTGTGCTGTTCTTTCTTGCTTAAGTTTGCATTTGGAGCTTATTCTGCTTCAACTCTTCTTCAAGTATGTGAAATTTTGTTTCCAAGTTGGTACACTTTTCCATCAATTCCTGTAAGTTCACTCTACCTTCAACACTTCCAGCTGTGTTACCTGCTGAGAGAGGTGTATCATGAGGCAAAGGTCTAGTTTCCACCCTAGTTGGACTAGGATGTACTTCCAAACAACCACCACTTGTACCTACACCAAAAGGTTCAGGCACATTAGGTGTTGAGATAAGAGGAGTTGGCTGTTTTGACCTCCTTCTATTAGTGTGAGTAACTGGTGGAACATGAGGGGTTGCAACGACTAGTTCACCAGTACAAAAATTTACACTGACAGTGGAAACTTTGAACTAGCAGTGGAAACTTTTTCACAAAAAAAAAATTCTAAGAGCAGTGGAAATATAAAAAATATTTAAAATATACTGCTCTATCATAGTTTTTAGCAAACTACCAGCTATCAACGGATTTGATATGTCTTTACCATGAGCCGTTTGCTATGGACTAGCCAATCATAAGAATATGGTGAGTTGATAACCATATAATTTTTGGTAAACTATCAACCATAAACGGATTTGTTAAGTCTTTACCAGTAGCCGTTTGCTCTGGACTAGTTGATTCTTATGTGGATTAGACATGGTGAATCAATAACCATTTGTTGTGTGTTTCAGATATACACCACATCAGCATACAGTCCAAAACACAAAACAAGCAACTCATAACTTCAAGTCATTAGCTTATTCAACCTGCAATTGTTAGTCTAAAACCAAGAAAATACAACCAAAGTATTCCAATTTGACAATTATCAATATGACTAACAATATAAATTAACAATGACAACTACACTTTGGAAACCCAAGCCATTACTGACTTGACTCTCCCTCTTGCATCAATATATATAAGTTTCTTTAAAACCATAGATGCTTTGTCACCTTTTATTGGTCTCCATGTCCATGGAGCTGTTGCATTCACAACATTTCCCAAAGTACTTTTAACAGCTTGATTTTGCTACCAATATTAACTTTTGGCCTAGCAGTGGGAACTGCTGGCTTAGCAGTTGAAACCTTAGGCTCCCATTTTTGACTTGGTCCAGCTGTTTGCTTGTAAAAGGGCCTTTTAACTATTTGTGCTTGACTTGAAAATCTTGGTTTTGCACATGGAACAGTTTGTTTGGGGTAATTTACAGTCTTGTTTGGTCTAGCAGTTGAAAAAGTTTTGTATCCATACTTCAACAAAGCTGCTTTGGGACTTATGTTAACTTTAGAGTGTGATTGTTTTGCAAAGTTGTTATTGTACACTCTTGGTTGTGTATTCCCAGAAACCCTTGTATCCCTTGAAGTGACCTTTTTCCATGGGTTATTCTCACAATATGCAGCAAAATGGTCAAAACTACCACATACAAAACACATTTTGTTTTGCATAATAAAATCACCACCTAGTTGTTGAGATTTCAAATTATTCTCATTTCTCTGATTACCTCTAGGTGCTGGCTTGTTTTGAGATCTATACATCTCAGCATATCTAACTGTTGGCCTAGATTGTTTAACTTGTTTTCTAGGTGTAACAGTTGGTTCTTTAAGCACTTCTTTAACCACTTTTGGAACAATGGTTTCTACTTTACTCTTATTCTCTGACACAATATCATCAACAAGAGAAGAATCACTAGCACTTTCAAAAACATCAGATTCTTTCCTAACCTGATCATCACTAGAGCTTTTCTCTAATTTGGGAGGTCCATACTCAAGTACTTTATCCTGAAACTCTTCTAGACCTGTATGTGCTAAATCAATGCCTGGAGGTGCTGGAACACCCCTTAGTGGTGGAGGAGCTGTATTATATCCTAAACCTGACTTAGCTTTGTTTGTAATTTGAGCTTCCCAAATCAATTGTTTTAGACTGATAATACAGAGTGTCAATAGATATATTAACATTCTCATTTATCTTTCTAAGTTTCTCAAGCTCTTCTTTAAGTGCCTCATTTACAGCAATCTTATGATCTAGTTCTCTTCTTAAAACTATCATATCATCATTATACTTAGTCTCATTAGCTCTATAATGTTCTAACTGTGCCTCTAAAACAGAAATACCTCTTTTATGATTAGACAAATTAAATTTAACATTTTGCAATTCTGTTCTTTCATCATCAAACCACTTTTTATATTTTTCAAGTTCTTTTAAAGCATTGCAAGATGTAGAACAACTATTAAAAGATTGTACCTCAGAGTCTGAAAATGCCATCTTCTTTTAAGAGTTCTTCTGGATCTTCCAATTCATAGTATCAAAAACCTGGCTCTGATACCACTTGTAGGATCTAAACACACACCTTGTGTTAGAGTGATACTTTGAGTTATATTATTAAGCACGCGGAATATACTTAACAATACTTAGAATATGGATTGTATGATGTAATGTAAGTGAGAACAGTTGTATGTAAGTGACACAATGTTTAACCAAACTTATAGCTTCAATATATTGAATACGAGTGATCTGAATATCACTAGGGTTTACACCTTGAAGCTCTTAGAAAAATGTATTTCTCTATTTTTCTCACTTAAAACCTAACCTAGGACCTCCTTTTATAGTCATAAGGAGTCCTTTACAAGATAAGTATAAGACTAACTAAATAGAATATTTACAAGATCATTTCTATACTTATCACACCGAAACATAACAATTATCTCCAAAGCAGTGGTAATTATATGTACTAGCAGTGGTAATGGTGTTTCCACTGCTAGTGTAATCTTCCAGCAGTTCCTTCTAATAAGCCTGACAGTGGTAACTGTTAGTTTTATTCCCAACAAGTAGGATTCTAAAAAAACACATAAAATAGTACTTAGCACTATAATTGATGGAATCCCCTTTCCAAGGAACAACTACGCAAAGCTAGCTGCCTCTAGTTTTTCCCAAAGGAGTGTTTACAGTTGTCGCTCAATAATAGTTTTACCGAGAGCTATTCTACTGTAAATCTTTGATTTATTATTGAAGATTTATACACGTTGAAAAGTAAAAATGGTGTTATTATGGTTTTGGGTAATGTTGTTACTATATTTAGTACTAGTAAGAAGATTCTTTCATTTACCCTTGTGGACCAACAAGTGGTATCAAAGCAGGTAGGTTTCTCTTAATCCAGATTCGTTCTTGAGTGACTGTTAATAATCCATAGTCGTTCTTGAATAACGGCTAATAACACAAAATCGAAACCATCCTCTTTCAACCCTACCAAAATATTCCCTTCCTAACAATGAGTTAGCTTCATTTCTACAAGATTGAATACTATCAAGTCGACCTTGTGTAGAAAGAAGCTCTATCAGCCTCCTCCCCTGCTCTCTTTTAACCACCCTTTTCTCAGTCTTACATTTTTGCAAGTACCTATGCTCCGAAATATCGGAATAAATATTTCTTTCATGAAATTTCTGTTTCAGAGGTTCTTGTGAAAAGTATGAGAATAAACTCTCAAACTGAGAAGAGTGGTTATGCTTTATTAGAAAAATGGTTATTCTTAGTAGCAGTCAGACTTGGGTTAAAGGAACATCAGGGGATATTAATGGAGCATCTGAGGCTGTTGTTGATGGAGGAAGCATCTGGGGCAAAGATGGTATGTCTTCAGCAGCACTGAAAGGTTGCATCAGGGAGCGTTCGCTGAGACGTGCAGTTCCTGATACACATGAACTACGCTGAAGACAGTTCCAACAAAGGAACAATCTTAAGTGATTTTTTTTCTCTTCACATTTGCTGAACATTTGTTGTAAGAAGAACCCATTATGCTCACTTACAACTGATTATAAATAGGTCATCTTTCTTTTTAAACGGGGGGAGACTGTGGGGTGGAATAATTGACCTAGCAGTCTCTAAAATCTTTGAAGGTAGCCAAATCAATATAAAAGGAAGATGAACCGATAGTGATTCTGATCTATAACTCTGAACGTTCAAGGTCAGAGTCTATGTTTTCTTCAGCAAACAACGAGGAGTCAGACTGTAATTGTTTATCATTATATTCCTTGTTGTAACTCAGTATGTAAGAAGAAGCCGTTATGCTCACTTACTACTGATCTAGATTAGGCTATTTATATATTCAAATAAGGGGAGATTGTTGGGTCTGATTTTTGACCCAATCGTCTCTGACAATGTATTTAAACATAAAATAGCCTAATTTAGTAAGTCTCTGATATAAGTCAGTGAGGACAACACTCACTGATAAGGATCAGAGAGTAAGTCACTTCTGATGGAAATCAAAAGGACTTACTCTCTGATGGTTGTCAGAAAGTGTTATTCCCTTATGGTTATCAGAGAGTACACCTTGATGGTTGTGACTGATAGGTGCCTCACTAATGATCATCATTGGATGTAAACTCACTTATATAAGAAATCAGTGAGAGTTGTATAAGGCTCACCCAACTACCAAGCTTAAGGGAAGTCGAATAACCAACTACAGAAACACTTTGTAAAATGATGTGGTGTCAGGGAGCAAGGTATAAGGAACTACAAGCAACACCTATGGGACTGAATACTTACAAATGCCTTAGTTGTCCTGAATACTTATCTCCATAAAGGACTTAGTCTCTGATGAATGGGTGGGAAACTTTTTGGGAAGATAAGCGTAAGGTCTTATCAAAGGACGATAAAGTAAGATCTTGGGTCCAAAAGTTGTCAACATTGGAAAACCAAACGCATGCTCCACCTAGCTAGGTACGTGCTATCTACTCCAAGGCCAGCTATCTACTTTACCCATATGCATCCACAGTATTCCTTGGCCAATTTAAACAAACCTTTGTAACTGGGATAAGTAGTATTATTGATGAAGCGAAAAGTGTACCGCTTTTAGGGGGTCATTTAAGTCCTAATCCGTAATTATTTGATCAAATATTGCCCTAAATCGTTCCTTTTGTCATTTTAGGTACTTTGAAGAGGAATTCTGGAAAAGGAAGCATTTTGGACGTTTTTGGAGCATAAAAGTGAAGAAAACGACAAAGTCTGAAAATATGCTGGAAACAGTACCTGACGGCGTCACGCTCTGCTGTGTGACGGCGTCACGCTTTGACAAAGAGATTGATACGAAGTTTACACAAGACGCCCCAGAGATGGCGTCACGCTTTGTGACGCCTAGGCCGTCACGTTATGTGGTAAAGGGAGACAGCCTGGAAGAATTATAAGGGGACGGCGTCAGAAGTGGATCTGAGCAATCCGAATTATAGTTTGGCGGCAAGGTGACGGCGTCACACTCTATAACGTGACGCCGTCAGCTTATAAAATCTATATATACTTTTCTAATTTTCATTCATTAGTGTGCGACTTTTGGGAAAACCCCTAGCTCGTATTCCACAGTATTTTTAAGGGTTTTTCACCCTTGAAACCTTGATGTTTAATTAAAGATAAGTCTTCTTTCAAATCAATCAATATGTTTATGTGTTGTTTGATTATATCTTACGCTTGTCTTTCAATTAACATGCTAGGCTAGGTTTTTATTGTGTTTGCTTAGATCTAATGAAACCTAGCTATTGATTATATGTTGTTGGTTTGCTTGTGATTATTGTGGTTGGGTGAAGTCGATGTTAGGCTTAAGAAAACTGGCTAACCTCCTATACGGTAACTTGCTTGAACGTCTTAAGAAACATGAATCGGATGTGTACTACGATTATTTGGTTGTATTTAATGCATGAGCGAATTCTAATGATCCCATGTTAGGAGCTTATATCGGCTCAACATAGGAGTGAAGTAGGAGCTTATAGAGATAGGGAAGATCGTACACGGCCCTACAAATGGTTTAAAGGAATACAACCCGTCATCCACATAATCACAACAAACCAATTAACATATAAAAGATAGCTAGGGAGTAAGGAAATCTAAGTAAACACATATTTCTCATTTATAAGTTTCACAACCTTTAATTTTCTTGTTATTTAATTTTATTTGCAAAAGTAGATATTTGGGTTAGTTGGCTAGCAACTAACTCCGCCCACTCCTTCCAAAACCGAGATTTTTACTTGCTTTTATAAAATATAAAAATACAAAAAGATCAATCCTAACGACACTAGTCCCCGAGAGAACGATCAATCCCCCGGTACTTGCCACTTCACTATACTACATCAGTCAGGTACACTGCCTGGTGGGGGTTGTAAACTTCTCAAGAACCCTTGAGAGGTAAAACCTAAGTGCATAGGTTGCAAAACCCACGCATCAATTATAAACAAACACATAAAATAGTACTTAGCACTATAGTTTATAGAATCCTCTCTCCTAGGAACAATTACGCAAAGCTAGCTGCCTCTATTTTTTCGCAAAGGAGTATTTACATTAGTCGCTCAACGTGAATAGTTTTACCGAGAGCTATTCTACTGTAAATCTTTGATTTATTAATAAAGATTTATACACGTTGAAAAGTACATTGGTGTTATTATGGTTTTGGGTAATGTTGTTACTATCCTTAGTACTAGTAGGAAGATTTCGTCATTTACTCAAACCTTGTGGACCAACAAGTGGTATCAGAGCAGGTGGGTTTCTCTTAATCCAGATCCATTCTTGAGTGACTGCTAATAATCCATAGTTGTTCTTGAATGACGGCTAATAACACAAAATCAAAACCATCCTCTTCCAACCCTACCAAAATATACCCTTCCTAACAAAGAGTTAGCTTCATTTCTACAAGATCGAGTACTATCAAGTTGATCTTGTGCAGAAAGAAGCTCCATCAGCCTCCTCCCCAGCTCTTTTAACCATCTTCTCCTCATTAATATATGTTTGCAAGTATAGGTGCTCTAAAATATCGGAATAAATGTTTTTATCCAGAAATTTTTGTTTCAGAGGTTCTTGTGAAAAGTATGAGTATAAACTCTCAAACTGATAAGAGTTGTTATGCTTTATATGGAAAAATGGTTACTCTTAGTAGCGGTCAGTCTTGGGTTAAAGGAGCATCAGGGGATATTAATGGAGCATCTAAGGTTGTTGTTGATGGAGGAAGCATCTGGGGGAAAGATGGTATGTCTTCAGCGGCACTGAAAGGTTGCATTAGGGAGTGTTCGCTGAGTTGTGCAGTTCCCGATCCACATGAACTACGCTGAACACAATTACAAAAATGGAACAATCTTAAGTGATTTTTTTTCACTTTTGTTGTACATCATTTGTAAGAATAAGCCATTATGCTCACTTACAACTGATTATAAATAGGCTATCTTTGTTTTAACAGGGGGAAACTATGGGAAGAATAACTGACCCAGCAGTCTCTAAAATCTTTCGAGATAGCCAAATCAATACAAAAAGAAGTTGACCTGATGGTGATTCTGATCTATAACACTGAACATTCAAGGTCAGAGTCTATGTATTCTTCAACAAATAGCGAGGAATCAAACTATAATTGTTTATCATTTTATTCCTTGTTGTAACTCAGTATGTAAGAAGAAGCCGTTATGCTCACGTACTACTGATCTAGATTAGGATATTTGTATATTCAAATAGGGAGAGATTGTTGGGCCTGATTTTTGACCCAATTGTCTCTGAAAATGTATTTAAACATAGAATAGCCTAATTTAGTAAGTTTTTGATATAAGTCAGCGAGAACAACACTCGCCACTAAGGATCATAAAGTAAGTCACCTTCTGATGGAAATCAAAAGGACTTACTCTCTGATGGTTGTCACAAAGTGTTACTCCCTGATGGTTATCAATGAGTATACCCTGATGGTTGTGAGTGATAGGTGCCTTACCAATGATCACCAGTGGATGCGAACTCACTGATATAAGAAATCAATGAGACTTGTATAAAGCTCAACCAACTACCAAGCTTCAGGGAAGTCGAAGACCAACTGAATAAACACTTTGTAAACTAATGCGGTGTCAGGGAGTAAGGTATAAAGAGCTACAAGCAAAACCTGTGGGACTGAAGACTGACAAATGCCTCAGTTACTCTGAAAATTTATCTCTATAAGGGACTTAGTCTCTGATGAATAGGCGGGAAACTTTTTGGGAAGATAAGCGTAAGGTCTTATCAAAAGACAATAAAGTAAGATTTGGGTACAAAAGTTGTCAGCATTGGAAAACCAAACGCACGCTCCACCTAGTATACTAGGCACGTGGTATTTACTCCAAGGCCGGATATCTACTTTACCCATGTGCATCCACAGTATTCCTTGGCCAATTTTAACGAAACTTTGTAACCGGGATAAGTAGGACTTTAAACAAACACATAAAATAGTACTTAGCACTATGTATATAGAATCCCTTCTCGTAGGAACAACTACGCAAAGCTAGCTGTCTCTAGTTTTTCCCAGAGGGGTGTTTATATTTGTCGTTCAACCGGAATAGTTTTACCGAAAGCTATTCCACTGTAAACCTTTGAGTTATTAACAAAGATTTATACACGTTGAAAAGTACAAATTGTGTTATTATGATTTTGGGTAAGCTATTC
Organism: Artemisia annua; assembly: GCA_014162995.1. Taxonomy (NCBI): domain Eukaryota; kingdom Viridiplantae; phylum Streptophyta; class Magnoliopsida; order Asterales; family Asteraceae; genus Artemisia; species Artemisia annua. The sequence continues at coordinate 39,603 of LBNU01028374.1, forward strand.
CACTGTAAACCATTGAGTTATTAACAAAGATTTATACACGTTGAAAAGTACAAATTGTGTTATTATGATTTTGGGTAATGTTGTTACCATCCTTAGTACTTGTAGAAAGATTTCGTCATTTACTCAAACCTTGTGGACTGACATCTTATATAGGCTAAGTACAAGGTTGTAACCAATGGTGTAACAAGGACGTGTCGAGCATACACCGATAAAGTACACTAGAACCTACTGCATTAAATACTTATATTATTAGAATGTGTACAATCTTAATTTAGAGAACACTATTGAAAATTGTTCCCTCCTTTTATACCATTATTGTACTTTTCTTTGACTTTTTTAAGTACTGGTTTTTTGCTTATCTTCCTAAGAAAGTTCCTCGTCCAAACATTTTTAGATACTTTTAGAAATTTTATAAGTATCTAAAATCTGAATACTGCGATGTTGATGAGATTAGTGGGGAGTCAGTGAGACGTTTTCTACTCGCCACTGATTCAATCATCTTCTTTTGGTTTTGAACATCACTTTCTAAATTGCTTTTAAGTAAGTGTTGAGACTTCTTCTTTGTCTATTAAGATGACCCCTTAAATGATCTTTCACTCAAAGACTAGTTGTATATTTAAGACATTTTATCTTCAAATCCTAGCCAGACTATTGGGCTCTAAATTGACCCAACATGATGAATTTTGAATTCTTTAAAATTTTCGTAATTTAATGCGATTGAACGGATTATGATGCAATTAAACAAAAATCAAAACTTTATTTTATAATTTGGAAAGAAGACTGTCAAAGATAAGAAATTTGATGGAAAACGGATACGGGTGAAATCACGAAAGAAAAAGGACATGTGTTGGGCTTTGAAGGCATTTCTAGATTTTGTAGTGCTATTATTACTAAAAAGGGTTTTTCTAACTTGTTCCTTAGGGCACAAGTTAAGCACACAAAAAATACACCTGATTTCGTGTGTTATGTCGTTTGTAGAATAGGATTATTATTCATATCAAGTTTTAAATTTATAGTTTGCCAACTTATCCTATAACACATACTAACGAGCAGTGTACCCGATCAATATATAACTAGTTGGTAAGTAGAGTGTTGATCACTAAGAGTGGAACTGATGACGCTCGAATTATCACATTTTATATAGCGTTATTTGTTAGTTTCTATATGATTTATAAGGACTTTCGATACTTAATTACATGAAAATACGTTGCAGGTCCTCTAGACAAAGATCTTCACTCACCAAGGCAAAATGTGCAAATCCAAGATAATCTTATGATAAAGCCTATTTCAAGAGAAAAGAGTGCCGAGCTTTTATCTCAAGTGCGCCGGTTACGTGGGCGAACATAATCCCATATAATCTAGGTCAAGTCAAGCAAAGCACGCCGATTTTATATCTCAAGCACGCCGGCCTTCAGCCTCTATTAATGACCCTTTGGCCCCAAGAAAACTCTTGAAAGCCGCCGTGGTTTATCTCCAAGTGCGCCGACATTCTATGAAAAGCACGCTAATCTTTTGCTCATCTGCGGCGTACTTAAGCACCTGGCCAGTCAACCTCTGCCTATAAATAGAGCCTCATTTCGCCTCATTTTAAACACCAACAATCCTCCCAACAACCAACAAAGCTCTGATAACATTCATCTCGTGTTCCAATCATTGGGCTGATAGAAATTAAGTCAAAGTTCTAAAAAGCGTTGTAATATTGTCTCGATATTAATTGTGGTGATCGCTAGTGACGGTAGCTTCTTCATTACATTAATTCAGAAAGTATGTTGATCATTTCGTACGATATTACCACTGTAAGCATGATTATTAAAGCCATGTTAGGCTAAACTCCTTATGGTTGCTTGGATATGTTAATATAATAAAGTGTTTGGTTATGGTTATGATCTCTTGTTGATTTCTTGTTTATGTCACGACCTTGTTGTGTTCTAAACTTATCACCATTGTTTATCTCTTTGATTATAATTACTACTTGAAAAGGGTCGAAAGATTTGGCTAGTATTTTATGATTTTCAACATATGTCTATGTATGTTGATCAATTGAAGGAGAAATCGCTTTTGTATTGAAATAAACAATAAGAGTTTGAAATATTGCAACTAGTACTTAGACTTGTTAACCACTCGTTTAAATACTAGTAGACATAAGTCTTGAATCACAAACATCAACTGATGAAACGTTATTTTGATGAAAAAAACTACTCATTTGTTAAAAGCCATTAAGATCATTGTCATACACCATCACTGAGTTATAAGAACTATCCAAGTAATCATATCTGTCTCATATTTGAATTTCAAAACAACTGCATAAGTCTTTTAAATCATCTTGATTAGTTAATTGATACATAAGAGCAAAACCTCAGTCCCTGTGGAACGACCAGGTCTTACCAAAACTCTTTACTATAAACGAGGGTTATACTTTTACCCGTGTGTTTTGAGTAATAAGGAAATCAGTAAAATTAGTATTATAAATTTAAAGCTTTCGAAACACATCAAAGTTTTTGGCGCCGCTGCCGGGGACTAGTAGTTGCTCTATTATTAATTGTTTAATCATTTTAGTCGNAGTCAAGCAAAGCACGCCGATTTTATATCTCAAGCACGCCGGCCTTCAGCCTCTATTAATGACCCTTTAGCCCCAAGAAAACTCTTGAAAGCCACCGTGGTTTATCTCCAAGTGCGCCGACATTCTATGAAAAGCACGCTAATCTTTTGCTCATCTGCGGCGTACTTAAGCACCTGGCCAGTCAACCTCTGCCTATAAATAGAGCCTCATTTCGCCTCACTTTAATCAATAACACTCCTCCCAACAACCAACAAAGCTCTGATAACATTCATCTCGTGTTCCAATCATTGGGCTGATAGAAATTAAGTCAAAGTTCTAAAAAGTGTTGTAATATTGTCTCGATATTAATTGTGGTGATCGCTAGTGACGGTAGCTTCTTCATTACATTAATTCAGAAAGTATGTTGATCATTTCGTACGATATTACCACTGTAAGCATGATTATTAAAGCCATGTTAGGCTAAACTCCTTATGGTTGCTTGGATATGTTAATATAATAAAGTGTTTGGTTATGGTTATGATCTCTTGTTGATTTCTTGTTTATGTCACGACCTTGCTGTGTTCTAAACTTATCACCATTGTTTATCTCTTTGATTATAATTACTACTTGAAAAGGGTCGAAAGATTTGGCTAGTATTTTATGATTTTCAACATATGTCTATGTATGTTGATCAATAGAAGGAGAAATCGCTTTTGTATTGAAATAAACAATAAGAGTTTGAAATATTGCAACTAGTACTTAGACATGTTAACCACTCGTTTAAATACTAGCAGACATAAGTCTTGAATCACAAACATCAACTGATGAAACGTTATTTTGATGAAAACAACTACTCATTTGTTAAAAGCCATTGAGATCATTGTCATACACCATCACTGAGTTATAAGAACTATCCAAGTAATCATATCTGTCTCATATTTGAATTTCAAAACAACTGCATAAGTCTTTTAAATCATCTTGATTAGTTAATTGATACATAAGAGCAAAACCTCAGTCCTTGTGGAACGACCTGGTCATACCAAAACTCTTTACTATAAACGAGGGTCATACTTTTACCCGTGTGTTTTGAGTAATAAGGAAATCGGTAAAATTAGTATTATAAATTTAAAGCTTTCGAAACACATCAAAGTTTTTGGCGCCGCTGCCGGGGACTAGTAGTTGCTCTATTATTAATTGTTTAATCATTTTAGTCGCATTTAGATAACTTTTCTGTGTTACATTGCAAAAATTATCCACTCTGTCTTAAATAACCGCCGGTTTTCAACTGAAACCGCCGCTCTTGAACCACGCTTACGGCGATCTTTTTCAAAGAAGCGCCGCTTTCTGGAAAACTAAAATTCAAAAATTCAAACTTCAACCCAGAAACACGCCGCACTTATCACCTAAGCACACCGTGTTTGTTACCTCAGAGACTGAAAATTGATTCATCCGAATTGAATTTCAGTTGTTCAAATCCTAATAAATCCAATATTGGATGGTCACACGATCATCCAACGCAGAACTGATTAGTCCTTTACCTGAACTGGAACGAACAATCAATCAAAGACGTAGAAGAAACAAAAGAGTACCAATATCACAAAAAGACTTAAGACCCGAAACTCCTATAGAGTTAGTTCCATCTGTTGACGATCTCTCTCTTTATCGATTCTTTATCAAATTCATCAATTTTCACGATCCTATGGACGAAACTGACAATGAACCTATGTGGGCAAATGAACGAACAGTTGCTCCCACTCCTGGTCCCGCAATAACTCTACCCAACACTGCTAATGAATTTGCCATCAAAGGAAACCATCTTACCCTTGTTAAAGGAAATTAATTTGATGGTAGAACAAAAACTGATCCACACACACACATTCACGAATTCCTTGGAATTTGTGAAATGTTCATATACGGAGAAACTGAAAATGAAGCCGTCTGGCTCATGATGTTTCCATTGTCCCTAACCGAAGAAGCAAAAACCTGGTTAGATGAACTCGACGAAGGAACCATAGCTTCATGGGATGAACTTCGTACCGCTTTTATAAGTCGATTCTTTCCCCCAGCCTTATTTGACCGACTTCTCAGTGAAATTCGTGCCTTTTCTCAACGAGATCGAGAAACTCTAACCGAATCATGGTTACGAACGAAAGAAATGCTCAGTAATTGTCATGGACATGGTCTAAGTAAAGGGAATATAATTAAAATCTTTTACCATGGACTTGACGAGAGTACTCAAGAAGCTTTAAACGCTGCTGTAGGAGGAATTTTCCTGTACAAAACACCAAATCAAGCCTATCAATTACTCGAAGACAAAGTCCTACTCAAACATGATTGGGCTAAAAACCAAAAACCCAAATCCGCTCTTCGCAAAACTGTTGCTTTCGCCGATGAAGGCAGTAGTATTTCTGACACTGACAAAATTATGGCTCGAATGGATGCCATGGCCATCAAAATTGATGCTCAGTATAAAGAAATGAAAGAGAAACGTGAATCTTGCAACAATTGCAATGATGATGAAACACCTATGTCTCGAGAAGAAGAAGCCAAATTCATGCAAACATTTAGACGATCTCGTTTTTAGAATGATTATCGTAGCCGAGATAATGACAAATGGCGTTCTAATGATAGACCCGATTATAATCATGATCAACCTCGATCATATTCTGAAGAAAAACCTGATATCCAAAAACAATTGAGTGAATTCATCAAGTCACAACAATCAACGAACACGTTCGTTAAAAACACTTTCAATGATCTCAAAGATAGACTTGAATCCACCACAAGAAACCACCAAGCTTCTATCCAAAATCTAGAAGAACAATTCGACAGACTCGCTGAAAAACAATCTAATAGACCACCAGGATCCCTTCCCAGTAACACTATACCTAACCCAAGAAATAGTAACTCTAAGCCTTATCAACCACCACCAGCTCGTCATGAGCATGTGAATGCCATAACAACTAGACATGGTACCTCATATGAACCACCCTCTAATCCTAGTCAAACACAACCTTCTTTTGAACTTGATAGTGAGGAAGAAGATGAACCATCACCTCAGAAAAAGACCCAAACGAAAGAAATTCTTGAAACACCTATTTTGAAACCATACAAACCAAAAATTCCATACCCACAACGCCTTAGAAAAGAGAAAATGGAAGCTCAATGTGGGAAGTTCCTAGACATGATTCGAGCTGTTCAAATCAATGTTCCATTAATCGATGTTATTGCCGGAATGCCAAACTATGGTAAATTTCTTAAGGAACTTGTTAGTAACAAAAACAAAATAAAACAAATATCTGCAGCCTTTCTGAGCAATGAATCTTCAGCAATAATCCAAAATAAAGTTCCACCAAAATTAGGAGATCCCGGAAGTTTTCTAATTCCGTGTAATTTTGGTAAAACCTTCTCTTGTAATGCTTTAGCTGATCTTGGCGCAAGTATCAATCTCATGCCATATTCTCTGTATGCTAAAATTTCTCTAGAAACCCTCAAACCTATGAAAATGAGTGTTCGACTAGCCGATCGTTCTTTTCAATACCCTGTTGGAATAACAGAAAATATGCTAGTCGAAGTTGGTAAATTCACATTTCCTGTTGACTTTGTTATCTTAGAAATGGAGGAAGACAGCAAAGTTCCTCTAATTCTAGGAAGACCATTCTTTGCAAAAGTTAAACAAAGAAAACTAAATTTAGGAATTGGAGATGAAAGATTATCTTTTTCAATTGATTCAGCCATGAAACATTCCTACTCTAATGATGACACATGTTTTAGCATAGACGTCATTGACGAAATTCTCGAGGAGGATTTTGACAATTTGCTAAACGAAGGAGTAGATATTCTTGTTGATCCCAGTTGAGCAGTTGATCAAGAAATACTATCTTAGATAAACCAAGACAATAATGTATAGAAGCTGACTTGTATGTAACCACACCTCAGAAAAAGACCCAAACGAAAGAAATTCCTGAAACACCTATTTTGAAACCATACAAACCAAAAATTCCATACCCACAACGCCTTAGAAAAGAGAAAATGGAAGCTCAATATGGGAAGTTCCTAGACATGATTCGAGCTGTTCAAATCAATGTTCCATTAATCGATGTTATTGCCGGAATGCCAAACTATGGTAAATTTCTTAAGGAACTTGTTAGTAAAAAAAACAAAATAAAACAAATATCTGCAGCCTTTCTGAGCAATGAATCTTCAGCAATAATCCAAAATAAAGTTCCACCAAAATTAGGAGATCCCGGAAGTTTTCTAATTCCGTGTAATTTTGGTAAAACCTTCTCTTGTAATGCTTTAGCTGATCTTGGCGCAAGTATCAATCTCATGCCATATTCTCTGTATGCTAAATTTTCTCTAGAAACCCTCAAACCTCTGAAAATGAGTGTTCGACTAGCCGATCGTTCTTTTCAATACCCTGTTGGAATAGCAGAAAATATGCTAGTCGAAGTTGGTAAATTCACATTTCCTGTTGACTTTGTTATCTTAGAAATGGAGGAAGACAGCAAAGTTCCTCTAATTCTAGGAAGACCATTCTTTGCAAAAGTTAAACAAAGAAAACTAAATTTAGGAATTGGAGATGAAAGATTATCTTTTTCAATTGATTCAGCCATGAAACATTCCTACTCTAATGATGACACATGTTTTAGCATAGACGTCATTGATGAAATTCTCGAGGAGGATTTTGACAATTTGCTAAACGAAGGAGTAGATATTCTTCACTCAATTCAAGGAACAATTCTCGAGGAAAAACTCTATGCTGAGTTTGAAGAATTATTGCCATAAGCGAAGAAATTAACACCGATGATGAAGAAGAAATCATTTTCGAACAAATAACTTTCAATTCAAAATACAAAACAAAGAAATCTATCGAAGAACCACCCACTGACCTCGAACTCAAACCACTTCCTAAACATCTTGAGTATGCTTTTCTCGAAGGAACATTTTTGCTCCCAGTTATAATATCTTCTGAACTCTCAGAAAAGAATAAAGCAGATCTACTCACAGTTCTTAAAAATCATGAATGAGGTTTTGCTTGGAAAACTTCAGACATTCCTGGAATCTGTCCTTCATTTTGCAAACATAAAATACAGATGTTGGATGATAAGAAGCCAGTTGTTCAAAAACAAAGAAGATTAAATCCTAATATGCAAGAAGTAGTAAAAAAGGAAACAATATAACTCCTAGATGCCGGAATTATTTATCACATAGCTGATAGCCCATGGGTGAGTCCAATTCATTGTGTGCCAAAGAAAGGTGGTATCACCGTGGTCATAAATGAGAATGATGAGTTAGTTCCCACCAGAACAATCACTGGTTGGAGAGTTTGTATTGACTATCGAAAACTCAATGAGGCTACGGCCAAAGATCATTTTCCCCTACCCTTTATGGATCAAATATTGGAAAGACTGGCAGGAAATGAATACTTTTGTTTTCTCGATGGTTTTTCTGGACACTTTCAAATTCCAATCGATCCTCTCGACCAAGAAAAAACAACATTTACATGTCCCTTTGGAACATATGCTTACAGGCGTATGCCTTTTGGTTTATGTAATGCACCTGCTACATTCCAAAGATGCATGATTGCAATATTTCATGACATGATCGAAGAATCTATGGAAGTTTTCATGGATGATTTTTCTGTCTACAGAAATTCATTTAAAAGTTGTTTGGTAAACCTAAGTAAAATGCTTAAAAGATGTGAAGAAGCTAATTTAGTCCTTAATTGGGAAAAATGTCACTTCATGGTTAAAGAAGGAATAGTGCTCGGACATAAAGTATCTGGAGCAGGATTAGAAGTTGACAAAGTAAAAATCGAAGTAATAGCAAAATTACCACCGCCTACTAATATCAAAGGTATTAGAAGTTTTCTTGGACATGCCGGTTTTTACCGAAGATTTATAAAAGATTTCTCTAAAATAACTAAACCTCTAACAAAATTACTTGAAAAAGACGTCCCATTCGAATTCGATGAAGAATGCATAAGAGCGTTTGAAACATTAAAAGAAAAACTTACATGCACACCTATTATAGCAAGTCCAGATTGGAATCTTCCATTTGAGCTAATGTGTGATGCAAGTGAAAGTGTTGTTGGAGCCGTACTTGGCCAAAGAAAAGAAAAACATTTTCATCCAATCTATTTCGCTAGTAGAACGTTAAATGCAGCCCAACAAAACTATACAATAACAGAAAAAGAACTAATGGTTGTTGTATTTGCATATGATAAATTCAAATCATATCTTGTTCTATCTAAGACAACTGTTTTCACAGATCACTCAGCCTTAAAATATCTGTTTAAAAAACTAGATGCTAAACCTCGTCTAATACAATGGGTTTTACTATTACAAGAATTTGATATTGAAATAAAAGATAAAAAAAACAGGGGTGAAAACGAGCCGAGCCGAGCCCGAGCCTACCAGAGCTCGAGCTCAGTTCGTTTATATATATAAAGCTCGAGCTCGGGCTCGAGCTCATTTCGAGCCTCATATTTTGAGCTCGAGCTTGGCTCGTGAAAATTTTCACAAGCTCGAGCTCGGCTCGGGCTCGAATAATTTATATGATGTTTTAAAGAAAACAAATTTCAAATGGAGCTCGGCTCGTTAATTACATAAGGCTCGAGCTCGTTTACTACTTTTAAGCTCGTCTATACGTATAGAAAATATATATACGTATTTATTTCTAGGGCTCGTTTAGGCTCGCGAGCCAACTCGAGCTTTTTGTATCGAGCTCGGGCTCGAGCTCGATTATTAAATGAGCCCAAATTTAGGCTCGAGCTCGGCTCGAGCTCGTTTAGGCTCGGCTCGTTTGAGCTTTTTACTGATCCGATCTCGAGTTTTTCACGAGCGGCTTGGCTCATTTCCACCCCTAAAAAAAGGTGCTGATAATGTTACAGCAGATCACCTATCTAGAATTGAAAAACAAGATGGTGATAATGAAGAATTTGAAATAAATAATTACTTTCCAAAAGAAATTCTAATGAAAATAAATACTAACAAGGAACCTTGGTTTGTCGATTTTGCAAATTATTTGGTTGGAAAAATACTACCTAAAAACGTAACATACCAACAAAAGAAAAAATTCTTTTCCGATCTTAAAAACTTTCTTTGGGAAGAGCCACATCTTTTTAAGATATGTCCTGATGGGATCATAAGAAGATGTGTGGCAGGACCTGAAACCCGATCAATTCTGGATGCATGTCATCATAGACCAACTGGAGGACATTATGAACCATCCGTTACGGCTAGAAAAGTCCTAGAATCTGGTTTCTATTGGCCAACAATATTCAAAGAAGCTCAAACCTTAGTACAACTTTGCGATGCATGTCAAAAAATTGGAAATATATCAAAACGTGATGAAATGCCTTTAAAATATATACAAGTATGTGAGATATTTGACATATGGGGTATAGATTTCATGGGTCCTTTTCCAAAATCCCATAAGTTCGAATACATACTGGTAGCTATTGATTATGTCTCAAAATGGGCAGAAGCCCAAGCTCTTCAAACTAATGATGCAAAAGTCATTATAACATTTCTTAAAAAACTCTTTTGTCGTTTTGGAGTCCCAAAAGCTTTAATCAGCGACAGAGGAACACATTTTTGTAATCAAATGATGGAAAAAGCAATGAAGAAGTATGGTGTAAACCATCGTTTTTCGACCTCATATCATCCTCAAACTAGTGGTCAAGTAGAAAACACAAACAGAGCCTTAAAAAGAATCCTTGAAAAAACTGTAAAAGACAATCCTGCTATTTGGCCTAACAAATTGGATGACGCTATGTGGGCTTTCCGCACAGCATACAAAACAACTACGGGAACAACACCTTATAAATTAATATATGGAAAAGCTTGTCATTTACTGCTAGAAATTGAACATCGTGCGTATTGGGCACTAAAAAATTGTAATACCGACTTGATAGCTGCTGGAGAAAAACGTATGTTTCAAATACATGAGTTAGACGAATTTCGTTTATATGCTTATGAAAATTCTATATTATATAAAGAAAGAACAAAAATCTGGCATGATCGAAAACTTAAAATACGTAAAGAATTCAACAAAGAAGACAAAGTACTACTATTTCATGATAGAACAATATTTTCTCATGTCAGATTATGCTTTGTGGGAGATCATCTTAAATGGTGATTCCTTCAAGCCTCAACAAAAGACTGAGAAGATTGGAGACAAAGATGTTATAACAGTTTCTGTGCCTACTACAACAGATGAAAGGACCCAAAGAAAGAATGATCTGAAGGCCAGAAGTTCATTGCTCATGACTCTTCCAAAAGATCAAATAATAGCATTCACAAAGTTCAAAACAGCAAAAGAACTTTTTGAAGAGATCTGTTCAGTGTTTGGTGGCAATGATGCTACTAAGAAGACACAAAAGATATTGTTGAAGCAAAGCTATGAAAATTTCTCTGCTTCAAGCAATGAATCTCTTGACAGCATATTCACCAAACTACAGAAACTGGTTACTCAATTGACTGTGTTTGGAATTGAGGTGGAAAGGGAAGACCTCAACTTGAAGTTTCTAAGAAGTTTGCCTGCTGAGTGTCACACTAATGTTACAGTTTGGGAAAACAAACCTGAAATTGAAACTATGAAGCTCAATGACCTATATAATAATTTCAAGCTAATTGAGCAAAGGTTAAAGAAGGCAGGAAAGCTAGGTTCAAGCTCTAGTAGCTTGGCATTGATGTCAACTTCAATTGACAATGATGACAGTGAAGCTGATAGTGATGATGAATTTGCCACTGCTGGTTCAACTGTTTCCACTGGTAATGCTCTTGTTACCACTGCAGGTTCTAAAAAGAAGGTTGCTGGTATAGGTGATCCCACCTTTTATGCATTCATCTCTACTCAAGTGAATGGCTAAAAAGACATTGTTGAAGCAAAGCTATGAAAATTTCTCTACTTCAAGCAATGAATCTCTTGACAGCATATTCACCAAACTACAGAAACTGGTTACTCAATTGACTGTGTTTGGAATTGAGGTGGAAAGGGAAGACCTCAACTTGAAGTTTCTAAGAAGTTTGCCTGCTGAGTTTCACACTAATGTTACAGTTTAGGAAAACAAACCTGAAATTGAAACTATGAAGCTCAATGACTTATATAATAATTTCAAGCTAATTGAGCAAAGGTTAAAGAAGGCAGGAAAGCTAGGTTCAAGCTCTAGTAGCTTGGCATTGATGTCAACTTCGATTGACAATGATGACAGTGAAGCTGATAGTTATGATGAATTTGCCACTGCTTGTTCAACTGTTTCCACTGGTAATGCTCTTGTTACCACTGCAGGTTCAAAGAAGAAGGTTGCTGGTGTAGGTGATCCCACCTTTTATGCATTCATCTCTACTCAAGTGAATGGCTCTATATTGACTCATGAAGACATAGAGCAAATTGATGATGATGACTTAGAAGAGATGGACATAAAGTGGCAAATAGCTCTCCTTAGCATGAGAGCTAGGAAGTTTTT
>LBNU01028374.1:69990-87392 GCA_014162995.1 Artemisia annua
ACCTTCATGCACATACTTACACTTCACATACCTTAGCTTACCATTAACCCGTCTCTATACCACGTTAACACTAATCGTCAGTCACTAAATATAATGAGACCATATGTTGGTCATTAATTCCATACGTACCATACATCATTACATGTTATCATCTCTTAACCTCATTCCTTAACCTTATTCTTTTAACCTTATGTCAATATAAACTTAATCATTAATACGTAGTCTCGTTTTATCTTTTCATGTTATACCTTAGCACATTTATTATCACTATGTTTCACTCTTTAACCGTCAACACTTCACTTATTAGCCCATCTCCAATACCACTCACATTCCTACTCATATTCCATTACCGTTACTCTAACACACATTCATATAATCACAATACAATCACTGGCACCAACCAAGGTGCATGGCCAACTAATCATTTAAAAGATTCAAGTCCTCCATGGACTCATATCACATAAACATAGAACATTAAAACACATTCATCATCCATCAACCTAGATGCACATAATGTATCACATATTCCTTCTTCTAATTAAAACATTTACCTTAGGCATTTCTTACACCTATGTTCATCGCAACAACGAGTGGTTTAAGACTAGGCAACCTAAAAGAAACCTAATTCACTTAAACCGACGCTCTGATACCAATTTGTAACACCCCGTGCCCGCTTTGACCAAAATTTAAAACTTTTACGCGGAAGCGACTTCATTTTAACAGACACTCTGTTACTCTTTTGACCGTTGACAAAAATCCTTAAACATTCAGATCTTTAAACTATTTTTATATAAAACTAGACTCGAATACCTTTAAAACGACGGGTGGTGCGACCCGTAACGACTTACGATTCTTAAAATATGAATTTCCAAAGATTAACGAAAGTCTGCCAAAACCCACATTCACAGCCAAGATGAATAAATCATAACCAAGATGAACATTCCATAACCAAGATGAACAAAATCCGATGCACAGTCCAGACCCAAGATGTACAATCTCAGAACCAAGATGTACAATCTCAGAACCAAGATGTACAATTTCACGAGTTATGCAATAAACCCATTATGACCCATTACACTCCAAACTACTTAATCCACTTTCATTACACCCCATACTTAACCAACATACATTATTTAACATCTTAAATCTGTTTCATAATTACTTGACCCGTTAACAACCCAAAATGGGTAATATCATGCTTGTGCCAAACACTCCTTTAACTTGACTCATTAACTCACAAAACATACTTTGACACAACGATTGACCACCAAATCATTATGACAACATTGACATACGTTTTGACACTCGGTTAAACATTACAAATCATTATAGGGCGAACGGGGGTACAACATTGAAACGAGCTCGGTATTCTACCTAGCTCCTACTTTCTTACCAAATCTTCTAGCTTTGCATATCCCATCCTTTAACCTTAATCCAAGCCATATCATCACACATGAGCCTACAAAACATTTAACACTTAAACCGTAAGCACGAATGCTTAGTAAGTAAAACGGTATAACATAACATTATACTTCATTCACACATTACGCATCTTAACTATGAATCCATTACCACATTAAACATAAACACATACCTTAACCACTTAAGCCTTAACCTTTCTTTCCTTAATCCATCCTTATCTAACACATCAACTAATCTTACACTTACTTGCACATAACATCCACTCACAAATCATTCATAACCTTAACATATAAGAACACATAAACACATAATGTATGGAAATCAACATAACATCATCTTATAGCCGGTTTACTTACCTTGAGTCCAAGCTAAGCCTATAAAGGATATCATCATCATCACTACCTTTCATCATCATCATTAACTTTCATCATCATCATCATCATCCACAACCTAATAATACATATAATTCAAAACTATCAACAAGGGTTTATATAACCCATCATAACTTTCTCATCATCCTTTTTATATCATCATATGATCATATTTTGATCATATGATGATTACCCACTTTAACCATAAACTTTAACTTCAATAATCACTAAAGGAAAGCTACTTACTTGTGGTGGATTGGTGCTAGAACTAACCCTTGGATTATGGTATCCAAATCTCTCCATAGATTTATCACCATCTAGCTTTTCCCTCCCTTTTTCTCCTTACCATAACCGGACATCAAACACACCCTTGAAGGGTGTAGAAATGACTAGAAACTTGTGGATAGATAGATATATACTTGCACAACTTTGGCCAATTGATACAAGTGGTCCCTTAAGTCTCAATCCTTATATTTTGGCCACACTACAAGTAATAACACTTTCATACATGACAACTTAAGTCCTTTAAGTCTATTTCCTTCTATTTGTACCACATAATACTTTCTTTAACCATATAACACATTTTTTGACTATCGGGTTTGACTATAACGTAACATTCGTTGACTGGCCAATCACACGAGATCTTTATCCATTTTCATCTAGGGTGGGGTCCCAACACCCGGGAAACGGGTCTAACATTAGTAATCGTTGTGTGATCCATTATCTTGAGTAAAGATCCTAACAACTCGTCTTGTGACAAATTAAAAAGGTACAAATAACAAATGTCTTCACCAAGAAACGCTTGTCTTGGTTGTCAAAAGCCATGAACATCTCTTGGTAAGAGTACTTTTTCAACCATTATCTTGGTGACACAAAATCCACTATGTTAATATCCATTGCACAAAGTACAACTTTGAAAACGTTGATCGAGTAACTATTTTCGATATTGCTCAAACATAGGTTGATCAAACTTCTCTTCACATGTTAAAGATTTTATTAAGGACTAAGGAGTACGTGGAATATAGCCGTCAATTAGTTTTTTCCTTTTTTTTTTTGCTAAGATACCGATTCAAACAATTGTCATACCAAGTGTTATATTGTTTTGTGTAACTAAACTATTCAAATTATAGCATAAAATAATAATAATAATAATAATAATAATAATAATAATAATAATAATAATAATTAAAAAAAAAAAAAAAATGGACTAGACGTAGTAATGATCTCTCACCACGGTATGAAAAGTTTTTCTGTCAACTTCATGCGTGAGATCCTATTACAAAGGGAGAGATGCCACACATGTTAATTATATATAGTTGCAATGTAATTTATTTTTACATGTTATTTTTGCTAGTAATTGTTTTTCTAAGCTTAATATATTGATTAGTCATAATTTAAATATATGTACGTATTCTTTTTATTATTGGAAATATATATATATATATATAATTTTTGATAAAAAACCGGATTGACCCGGTGGTCGAACTGGTCGGTGATATGATGTCTCGACCAGGTAATTAAAAACCTGGTTTTCAAAATCATTACACTGATTCACTTGTATATGCGTGATTCATAATTCGCAAAGGAATCAGTGAAGGCCCCATCATAATGTGATTAGATTTAAGAATGTGATAAGACGATAGAAGATGTTTTCTCCTGTTACAATCTCCTTTAACGTGGATGCATAGCTAAAAGCGAAGTCAACAAGTGTTTTAAATCATGCTGATGACTTGATGTTATTATGAAATATTTTGTTATATTACCATTTATAAAAAAAATTAAATAAATATTAGTCTCGCGTACTTAGAAAGTGTTTGTTTAAGCTTTATATGTAGGCTTATGAGCTTATTTTATTTTTGGCTTATATTTCATAAGCTCAAATTTTCCGGCTTATTTTGAGACTTATGAGCTTATATAAGTTTATCATATCATAATAAATTTATATAAGCCCATAAGTCTCAAAATAAGCCAGAAAATTAAAGCTTATAAGATGTAAGCCGATACACAAATAAGCTCATAAGCCATATATAAGCTTAACAAACACCCCCTTAGTGTATGAATGATCGTATGTATGTGTTATCATAACATATTATATACTATAACAATGCATATGTGATGTGTCAATTATACGGAGTATATATATATTTTTTTACTGAAATACACGATTCGTATTAATTATTATGAACATTCGCAAACACAACATAACAGGTTAAATTACAAACAAGTTAATCTACAATAGAATTTACATGGGTACCTAAAGCTCAATTAGCTATAGTATGAACATACATATTTTTACTGCGCTTGACGAAAATTCACTTGCATAAGTCAAATTTACATAATTATCATGTAAATTATATTTGAAATAGTAGAAAATATTACATAAAACTTAAAATTATAAAGATAAAAGCACAAAGTAACTAAAAAGACTAAGAAATACGTATCTAGTTACAATTCAAAATGTTAAAAGCTGATTGACACTGTAGAACGGGTTTTATGAGACATGTAATTTTGATATGTGGGCATGTACGTGGCTAACTGTTAATCACGTCGTAAACTTTATATCCTAACTTTTAAAGTGTAAAAGTTTATGTGATTTACATATGATATGATTATGGATGGTTAAAATATAAAAATATGAGCTTTGTGTATTTAGGACATAAGATAGGGAAACTAGAACTTTGGAAATGAACACAAGGTGGAGTTGTTGAGTATGAGGATGCATGGGAAGCGATAGCGAGTTTATATTTGCTCGATGTAAATCATTTTGATGACATAATTAATTTATTATTTAATAGATCGTGTATCTTGTGTTTATGTCTTTCTCACGAAAGACTATATATAATACGTCGTGAAAACACTTGCTAGATTAAGGTAGTTGTGACATTTTTGTGGAAAACTAAAAAGTAGGAATTTAAGAGGGTCAAGGCCATGCTTGCACTCACTCCACTTCATCTGATGAAACGTACCTAATATACATTGTTGGGCATGTGACCAGTTAACCGACGTTTTTAGTATATGAATTATACAATGTTATACACGTTTTGCCCCCAAGAACAATGAACGTAGACGTGCACGTTATGTTTTATTGTACAACTTGTATATATCATAGTGCCGATATCAACATCAAAGTTCCATAACTTTATATGTGTGGATTATATTCTCTAGCATGCATGAATCAAGAAACACATATCCATTTTCGCTACCATATATATCGAATGTTTGTATTTCATCAACTTATAAAAGCAAGAGACATGTTAGATATGGGCAAAGATGCGTAGTGGGACTGCACACACGTGTGAGAAGTGGTCCATTTGAGTTCATGCAGAGGAATTTTTGTTTGGTAGAGCCGAAGTCAATATCACAATCATAGAGATATTATTTTAGGGTTCTTCTCAGCCTCTTTACTTAGACGACCACCCATTTTAGTCTTCTATATTCTATTAGAGTTATAGTAAATACATATCAGTCGTGTGTAAGACGTCTTTTGTTATACGAATGTTAAAGGTCAGTGTGTGCAGACTTATTTTCCTAAAAAAATTTCATAAAGAAAAAAACTAGCAAGGAGATTTAAAAGCATCAAAAAAATAACTAGACGCCAATCCAATAACAGACGCAACAACACATTAAGCTTCACGTACAACGCAAAACATAAGTGACGGCCCCAAAGCTAGAAGTCATAAGATTCATTTCATAGGGTTAAAGAAGATTTGTAAGACAACTTTTGAGACCAGATTCGTTTTTGATAATCGGTGTTTTGACCTTTTTTTTATACTACGGCACTACGCGGAATAAATCCTTGGAGTTCCTGTATACCTGCGATAACTCTACCCGGCCAAACATGCATGGATGTATAAACTCATCTAAAAGACGCGAGTAAATCAAAATGAAATTATCATATATTATCTTATAGTTAGTTGAGACGCGAGTAAATCAGAATGAAATTATCATATATTATCTTATAGTTATGCCACTGAAAAGATAATTTTGCAAATTATGCCATTACTGTTCATGTTTCGTTGCCAATTGTGTCCCTCGGCCTAACGATCGTTAGAAATATTCGTTAGTTACTGTTTCAGGCCCTACGAAATGACTAATTTACCCTCTTCTTATTTCCCACTTTTATTTTCTATTTAATTTGCACCACCACCACACAACCAACACCATCACCCTCCACCACCACCACCGTTTACCATCACCACAATAACTCAATTCAAGCTTATATAAGTTTGAGCTCGGCTCGTTAAATAATCAAGCTCATTTATTGGGCTTGAGCTTGTTCTAGAGGCTTGATAAAACTCGGATTTAATGAGCTATAGTCAAGTTCAAACTAGAGTTACTCGACAAAAGCTCAACTCGTCTACACGCCTCTTCGCCTATGTGTCTTTATACTATGAGCAAAAAGGCCATCGTAAAAATATGTCTCTTTACATAAAATTTAGTGTTTTGTTGACGTATGTTTAGATATATGTAATTTTTACATCTTTAAAAAGATAACACGCGCGCGCAAATGATCCTTTTGTGTAAGTAGGAATCTACTTTTCCAATGGAGTAAATTGCAAAAGTAGTCTATTTGGTTTGACCAATTTTCATGTTTCCTCTTTATCGTTTCGAAAGTACAGACATCGTTTCGTGAGAAACTTATGAGAGCAAATTCCATCCTTGACCAAAGTGTAATGACTAAATTACTTTTGTCTCATTTCTATTTAAAAAATATAAATGATGGGCATTTTAGTCATTTTATTTTAGTCAGGAATGAAAATTGCACTAGTAAATTTTTCACAAAGATTATGCTTGCATTTTCTAAAATATAGGAACGGAATATGCAAATGAGCCAAACTACAGGGATGATTTTTGCGGTTTACTCTTTCCGATGCAAGTAATATAAGTTGAGTGACATGGACGTAGCAAAGTATGGTGACTTAGTTTGTCTTTACTAGGCAAACCATGTTAGCTTTTTTCCTTCACTACGTGACCCCATGATCACTTTTTTATTCTACAATAATGAAATAAAAAGGAATATGAGTGGTGATTTTGGCAAAAGTATAAAAGAGAAAAGTTTCTTCAATCAAAGTCATCATCGTTGCCTTATGGAATGATGGTGAAAGTTTTGTTTTATACCATGTTCGCTTCCTTGCTTTCTTCACACTCTTTCTCCTTCGACCCTTAAGATAATTTGCAATCTCATTAATAGAAATTGACGAAATACCATTAATTTTTTTGAATATCCATAAATTTTGACATTTTGGCATCTTAATTCACACACATACTCAAACCGAGTGAAGCTTCCTCTTTTTTCATTGTTTGTACATAACATAAATTGAACTTGACATTTTAGTGGTACGTAATAGTCACAAACTTTTTACCGATAGAACATGTATTGTAAATATACCGTCGATCTTGTTCTTTGTTAGGTCGGTTTTATATATCTATTATCTACAAAGACGAAACCTATGGCCATATGGGGTATTGGTGAAATACTTGGCATAAATGTAAATTTTCGTTGATTTCGTACCCTTTTTTTGTATGCATAGCTACTAGTGTATTATGTTTCATGCATACACATCGATCCCTTAAGAAGTCTTGAGCGCTGTAGAATTCAAATGGTGTGAATTATGCCAACAGTCATGTGGTCGTCACGCGCAAAAATTGCTTGGCACTATATGTGAAGGATAATCCAGAAGGCGATATAATATATGTATGCCAGTATGGTGACATTGTGTCACAATACATGGAACTACATATATGTATAATAGGTTTTTTAATATCTATGAGGAGTTCAGACTTTTTTTTTTTTTTTTTTTTTTTTTTTTTTAAANCACGGGTACTCGTCTAGTTTTCTAAATAGTTGAGACTTTTCTATCGTGTTTAATCTAGTATCTAGTCGTCAACTATCAAAGAATTAGCCAATTATAAGATCCAATATTTTTCTGTGGTTTCTTCTTCTTTTTGTTGACAACAAAATAAAATTTATGAAAATTTTGTATATCTTTTCGAGCGTCAAAGTCTGATAAAATGTCATCTAAAAATAATTTTCAAGTTCAGAAGCATGAACAGACCCACATGTATGTCGGGTGTGGCACAGGCTACATCTTATTTTTGTGGTATATATGTGCAACCTTTTTTTTTTTTTTTTTTTTTTAAATTTGTTTATTATTATTATTATTATTATTATTATTATTATTATTATTATTATTATTATTATTATTATTATTATTATTATTATTATTATTATTATTATTATTATGTGAAAGATGAACTATTTCACGTATATTACAGAATGGATTTTAGTAAATGTGAGTTGCATTTACAAGCTTAATAACATTTGCACTTTTTTATCTTAACTAATACACTAGCTAGCTATCAATCTATCATATGTTAGAAACTCTCCGCAAGTCAAGTGACGGAGCTAGGGGGTCCCGCAGGGTATCAGGAACCCCATAGATTTTTTCGATGTAGTGTTAATTTTTGAAAAAAACACCGATTTTTCCTAAATGCATCTCCCGGTCATTCGAAATATTTTTCTAGTATTACAGTTCAAAAGATTTTGTGCACCCAGTTATATTTGGTCTTGGCTCCGTCCCAGAAGTCAACTACTATGATTAAGGACAATACATCCGAAACATTTATATGAATCTCACCAGTCGTATACACTAGTATAGAGTGTCACCCTACTTTCACCCACTCTAACCCGGAAAACATAGTTTTCTTGAGATAGGCGTATGATAGGATCATATGTACGGAACAACACGTACGGGTGATCAACGCCTTAATCTCAAATGCGTGGAACAACACGGGCAATCAACGCTATGACCCTGGACTCATACCATGTGAGTAAAACATGGTATTCTCAGTGCGGCGTCTAAAGAGATACACGAGATGCATAATTGGAAAAATTATTGGGCAACATTAATAGAAAACATTGGGCCTTGAAGGTATAAAGATGCAATGTACACAACAGAAAAAGGCAAACAACAGTTGTCTAGGTTTGACCACTTGATTGTTAATAATTCTGTAAAAAAGGTGTACGGGATTAGTACTTTTCCTAAGAATTGGCTGGTGGGTGGACACTTGCATATTCTCTTATATTTATCAGAAACTTTAGTCAGAGGGAATCCTTGTTCACAAAAAGGTTGAGTATCTACAGCCTTTGTAAAGGTTAGATTTCTTTTACATGACATATGAGCGAATCTATCTAATCTAATATACACATTTCACTTTTCAGTATCAATTATTTTTCACCCAACTGAATAAATCAAAGTCTCTAAAGAGAATTTATGATATTGCATTATGAAATTTCTACTATTCACCATTGACACAGCAATTTTGACTTGGTTACCCATAAACGGTTAGATGAGTAAAATAAGCAATCAACAAAGAGGACAACCAAAAAAAAAAAAAAGAAAAGAAAAGAAAAGGAAACAATGCAATTGTTCGGTTTATTTTGAAGCATACAACATCGTAAAATTTTGTAACAAAAAGAACTCAATTATCATTTTTGTAATCATATTTGACACATTAGCTATTAGTTAAAGTTTTTTTTTAAATTAAGATAAGTGTTAGCACCTCGACCGAGCCCGGCAGCCCGCCATGTTTTAAACCACACAAAACAGAATCATGCGTTTTAACCTAAACCGTTATCCAAAATGACCCATTTTCCAGTACATAGAGGGCTTTTACTCAGGCTTAACCTGCATGGTGCATACACAATTCAGGATAGATTGTTATTTTATTAAGTTGCAATGATCAAAATTTAAAGCAAAATATAATAATATATGACTATTACTGCATGAATAATACATCTTATCAACTATTGAGGCATTCTTAGTGGCTAGGGTACGGTGCGCCAAGAGTTGACGTTTTCCCCAAAACGTGACGGGATGGCGCCAAGACCACACCACCACTCGCGTTTTCACGTTTGGCGCCGTCACCACACCAGCCGAGTGGTCCGGTATTTTCCTTCCTTTTTTTTTTTTTTTTTTTTTTTTTTTTTTTTTTTAAAGGGTTGTCCCATGGCCCCATAAATATGAGGGGGGGGTGTTGGCACCATGAAATGNTTTTTTTTTTTTTTTTTAAGAGGGTGTCCCATGGCACCATAAATATGAGGGAGGGGTGTTGGCACCATGAAATGTGCTTATGTGGCACCCCTTTTCCTCACGGCACCACCCGATGGCACCAATGATACCTTATGCTCTTAGTGTTAAGACTTAAAACATGACAACAGAATGAAGTATATTCCAGGGTTTTTGTTCGAAAGAAACTCAAGAATGAAATAAATAGGCACATGGTAGCCAGGTTGCACAAAAGATGCCAACGACAAACATACAATAACACAATAGCACCCTATGCAAATGCAGTCAAATCTTATCAGTAGAATGATCAGAAAACCATATGTGAAAAATTCCACTAACAAAATCAGGACAGTACGCGTAAGGTAGTATGGTCTTTTACTTCATTAAAAGGGCGCATCCTTGATACAACATACATATATCATAAGTTACAATGAATAATTGAATATCATGGAGAAAATATTCTGAAACAAAACTACAAACGTATAACAGTATATGTATTCACTAATGTACAAGCAAACTAAACAAATAATGTTACATGATAGGCCTGTCATAATAGCTAAAATTCCAAGAATATTAGCCAGACTTTCTTTAGAGCTGCGCAATGGAAGGGCTGGTATACAACCAAGTAACCTCCAATTCTATTCAATGGGTCCATATGTAATTTAACTGAGCCTAACATGTTTATGGGCAAAAGGTATAAGCTTCCTTGTTATATGAGCCTGTAGTTAGGGAAGTATGCTAACTACAGAAGGATCGAGGTGCCCAACTTGAGCAGAAGAAATAACTAGAAACAATTATTAATTGAAGTTCAGAAGTCGATCCAATGTACATGGGAAGAACTCATCTTGACATCAATCTTTCTGGTCCTCACATCCATACTGGGGTCATCAGCAAGTGTACATGTTATTCGCTTTCACTACTGTATACCCACCTGACAGATACAAGACGAAGTGATGCCCCATTACTAAAAGCAAAAGGGAAGTATCAGATAAGCAATATGGCAAGACTGTAAAGGTGGCAAAATGGGTGGGTCATGGGTGGGTTGGTTAACGGGTCAGATGGGTGATCAACGATGTTGGTTCAGTTCGGTGGACCTGTTAGCTTTTTTCCTATTCTTGATTTCACAAATATCCAATATATTACAAGTAATTATACTAATTGGAGTATTTATTAATGAACAAGATGTTTCTAGGGACAATGTTGTGCCATAAAAAAAAGTTATTCAAAAAAAATTCTTATAGACATCATTTAACCTTGTAAGACGATAGAAATATAGCACAATTTTAAAATTTAAAGATACTATGTTTTTTATAGCTGTACTTTGTGTTTCAAGTAGAAGATTAGCACGACGTCAGCCATATCCTTATTCAGCAGACCAAATGACCCATATGACCGTATCTTATCCATTTAGACCATTTAAATTCATGCATTGCTTTAAGTGGTAGCCGTATCGACTTTTAAAGCACTCTCTAATGACCCAAACTGAAGCAAGTAACTACAAAAAGGGTTAGTTGGGTTTAATGTTTTAGATATTGCAATTTGCAAGGTCTTTATAATGAAAAGGAATCACGAAGTACCTTAAGGTCTTTCCCTTCCATGGCCTCTCGTTTTTTATTGCAACTTAAGCAAAGGAAAGGACCATCCCATGGCCTCGGTTTAACTGAATTATTCAAACCTGCGAGTACTGAAATACCCTCGCCAGGTTTCAATTCTTTTTGACACACAGCACAAGTGAACAACTTGAACAAGTTACTGAGTGGGTATTTGGTACATAATCTGAAACAAATACATAGCCAAATTCAGATACCTACTAGTGGAAGTGATTCAGAAAAGTAAGGTATTCAAAAGTACAAACCGTTCTGAAAGCAAAGCTGATCCTTCCTCTATTAGTTCCTCTACCACATCTAGCTGAAGATATGTGTCATCAACCTGGGGCGGTGACCCTGAACTCTTTCTCCTAAACATGGACTTCAATACCCTTTTACCAGTCTTCTTCGCCTGTGGCACTTGAGGGTTTGTCTTCTCCGGAGGTAGTATATCAACCACAATGCAGGTTGTATCATCTCTTAACCCTTTGGATTGCACAGCCTCCTATGAACAGGAACAAGTAAAGTTAGAAAGATGTTTGGAGGAGAAGAATCATTTAAGTAAACGTTATGTGAATTCATACTTTAACAATTTGTGCAGCCGCTGTATCTGGCGGTAGTCCACGACAACAAACTAAAGCTGCTTCTGCAGACATAGCATCCCAGACACCATCACTGGCAATAATCATCCTTCCGCCAGCAGAGGACAGCTGCACGTTACAGATTACAAAACATAGATATTAGTCATGAACCAGATCTAATATGGTTTTACACAAAACTAATAAAGAAAAAAAATGATAGATGAAAAAACAATTTTTGAAACAGGAAGCCACAAAATTATGTCACAAGCATCATTTTTGAAAAAAAGAATATCACATCTGATAATATATCAGCAACCGTAATAACTAACCAAGTAGACAATTGAAGTGATTGGGTAGAGAATGACTAAAAACAAATTTTACTAGCTTGCAGAGGGTATCAGCTCATAAGAAGATACTTTACAATATATTATGTCAAAGCAGTCAATATCATGAGCTCACCTTTACTTGTTTAACATAAGGAACGGGTACAATGAACTCTCCCACATCCAGATCTCCAATTGACCGTGACAGGCACAAGCCACCAGGCCAACATCTCAAAGGACCAATCTGCCAAATGTGAGTCCAAGGGTAAGCACGAAGTATACAATTCCGTTTAGGGTATGCAACATTTTATGTATAGATAATCTGAAATTAAGGTAAAATAGGAAGTGAGTTAAACAGCTTTTCTATCTCACCTAAAGTACATAGAGTAGATGCTCAATAGTGTCATGTGAACACTAGATTATACATAGAAATTAAGAGAACATGGTTATTGCTTATTTCAGAATCCAAATAGCCCATCGTAAACATACTTGAGAGCTATAATCATTCCTTATTACCAAAGACCAAAGAGCCCTTGGCCTAGCGGTATCAAGGGGTAATGTTAAAGTGTTCCTTTGTCAAGAGGTTGAGGGTTCCAGTCCTATGGTAGACATAGGTTTAGCTAAGGGTGTGTGTGAGTTTGCCTTTAAAAAAAACAAAAGAAGCAATCATCGCTTTTTATTTCAAAACGAAAATCCACAATGACCATCAATAGAGAAGTTAGACATAATTCTGGTCAGAAGTTGCCACCGCAGAAACAATACCACAAAAAACGCAATTAAGAAGTTAAAAATAATAGCTAGTGAAGGTTGACCGCATCAGTTTAGAATATCTGAACATTGCAGGGGATCTAGAAACCCGTAAATTAAATCGAGTAGAAGATTGAGGTTGTAATTAATGCCAATTATGGAAAAGTGGGGAAGATCAATTGTATTCTTAAGCTAACTCTCTATTGAACTAGCAGATATAATGATTACTCTGGTCCGGATATACAGATGCAAAAATACATAAAATCCTAACATTTTAGATGGCATTCAACAAGCTTCATGCAATGACAAAGTTTGATCAACTTGCAATGCTCATAAATACAAAATCCTAACAGCATACCTGAGCGCCACCACCAGCATTGAGCCGACCAACCTCCCCGCCACTTGCTGTGACACGCTCCCTCCTACCAAATTAAACAAAACAAGAACTTAAATGCAACAGCCCAAAAATATACTACAAGGTTTTTCTATTGAGTCATAAAGTAACTCAAAAGGCATGAATGAGATTCGATAACCTACTCTTCTTCGCTGCAATCAAGTCTGTGATCTGCAGATAGATAATATAATCCCCCTTCTGCTGACTCAAGTATGCAACGGGAATCACCAACAGAAGCTACAGTTATGACCGATCCTTCAATAATTACAAAGGTGACAGTTGTTCCTGATGATTGAACTGAAACATGACAATGCATCAGTACTAAATTTTCATAACTTGTGACATGTTCACATGTGAGCAAACACAAGCACATGCGTACAAGCACATTCACACATTTATGACAGAATATTTAAATTATAAAGCAGATCAAAAAGTATGTTAATGCTACAATCACGACTACCCCAAGATCATGTTTAATGACATGGTGTGCCAGAACAGGGCACAGGCAGATATCAATTACTGCCAAAACGTATCAAACAAAGAGTTACAACATGAGCAAAGTACCCTTGCTGTTTCAGCATATGCAAGTTCCATCCATTATGATACTCAAATAATGCCAAAAACTGAAAAACGTATGTGTGTCATTAAAATTACCCACAGACATATCACGCTTAGCAAAATTTAATAATAGAGCACAAATGACACTCCATCCATACCGTCTTAAAGACGAGAGAAACGGCATTCCCTAATTAGATTTCCTAGACCAGATTCCCAATTAGACAATCTAACTATACTTGTGCACATAACTACTTAATCTACGCAAACAAGTGATCATAAATTGTACACCATTGAAGCTGGTTACTCGTTTGTAACTATGCCCTATATGCACTCAAAGCAAAATCACAAAACATCATAAACCAAATTCCTACTTAAAACCCGTGGGACCTAGTTATGCCAATTTGCAACGAAACTAGCAAAAAAAGGTTTCTGTATACCTTGTTCTTGGAAATCTTTATCTGTTTTGACAAATCCTGCAACTAACGCCCTAGGCAACACATTGATCCATTCATCTCGGTTAAGATCTCTAGGAATAGCTCCCAACACATTGTTCAAAAGATTCTCCTTAGTATATATCGCTGCTGCAGACCCATTATGACCGTCAAATATCTGCAAAACAAAAAAACCTCAGCTACCTATCCATCTTTTTTCGCCATCTCGAGCTATGCACTTAAAATCAATATCAAAAGCAGTATATTGTTACGTATAATAAAAAAAGCGGAGTATCATACCCCGAAAACTGAGTACGTAGTCACGCCATCTCCCAAAACACGCTGACATTCCGTCTTAACCAGAGTGAAATCCTCGCCTTTTTTGGACTCGTTAAAATGACCACTAGTGATCTCAGGTCTCTCAGTCTTCTCACTAGCTAATTCTCTCTTCAACAAAACCGATAACGGTATCGTGTTATGATGACTCTGATTCTGATTTAAGTTCTCACTCTTAACAACTGACATTATATCAGTTTCTTCAACAACTCACACTTATATCTATTTAAATTTATTCCAGATCCACTGTCACATACAACATAAACACTAATGGATCAGAATCAAGATGATAAATAGTAAATCATTTTAAATGTTTCTGATACAGAAGTAAAAAACAATAACAAAAAGACAGTATAGTAAGAAATGAATGATCATATTATATGTATATATACTTACATAAACTGATTGGGTTTTGGAAAGAAAGAAAATGAATGATTTGTGGTTTTATAGTTTTTTTGTTTTAGAAAAATGAAGGACATGTGCTTGGGTATGTTCGTGTATACGTAAAACGCGCACTGCTTTCTGGTTTTAAAAGTGCCAAGGACTCTGAGCTGTATCTGTTTCTTGAGTTGTTTAATCGTGCTCATGTTTTTTTTATTATTTCTTTTCATTAAGAAAAAGTAAATTGACAAATACTAGTAAGTCATGTATTGTCTCGCACTTGTAGATTTTTTCAACGAAAATTCCGATTCATGCTTAGATTACTACTGCCTCCGTTCTAAATTTATTATCCGTAGTTTCGTTTGCTTTTTCTTAAATTAGTTATCTACTTCATCAAGTTTACCGTATTACCTCACTTTAATTTATTATTACAAATATTAAATAAAGAGAGAATTGCAAAATACATCCATGTGGTTTACAGGTTTTACCATCTTACATCCCTGTCAGAAACTTTGGCAATGTACATCCCCCGGTTAGGCAAACGTTTGCCACAATACATCCCTCGTTAAGAAGGAGGACTAACGGTGCAAATTTTTTCTCCGTTATCTCTTAACGAGGCTGAAAATATTTGCACCGTTAGTCCTCATTAGCCTTCGTTAGCCAAACATTTGCACCGTTAGTCCTCTTTTTGGGTTTTTTTACGTTTTATCCGTTTTTTATCAGTTTTTTTCCGTTTTTTTTTTGTTTTTTCAGTTTTTATCCGTTTTTTGTACGTTTTATCCGTTTTTTGTCAGTTTTTTACATTTTATCCGTTTTTTGTACGTTTTATCCGTTTGTGGTCAGTTTTTTCCGTTTTTTGTGCGTTTTATCCGTTTTTATCCGTTTTCTGTATGTTTTATCCGTTTTTCGTCATTTTTTCCCGTATTTTTGTACGTTTTTAACGTTTTTATCCGTTTTTTGTACGTTTTATCCGTTTTTTGTCATTTTTTTTTCATTTTTTGTACGTTTTATCCGTTTTTTTGTACGTTTTATCCGTTTTTTTTTTCTTCAGTTTTTAACGTTTTTATCCGTTTTTTGAACATTTATCGGTTTTTTTACGTTTTAATCCGTATTTTGTACGTTTTAAATTGGATAAAACGTACAAAAAACGGAAAAAAAAACGGAAAATAACTGACAAAAATTGGATAAAACGTACAAAAAAGGGGAAAACGGATAAAACGTATAAAAAACAGAAAAATAACTGACAAAAACTGATAAAACGTACAAAAAACGGAAAACAACTGACAAAAATTGGATAAAACGTACTCCCTCCGTCCTAAATTTATTGTCCACTATTGACTTTTTTAGTCTTTCTTCTTCAACTTTGACCTTAAATATTTTTGTAGGTGTTATATAATATTTGATGCAAAATATATAAATGGATTGGGTTTTAAGTGTACTTTTCAATGGTATAATTTTTCATCAAGTATTATATAATAAAAAAAAATATGTTTATGGTCAAAGTTGAACTAGTTTGACTTTGAAAATTCAAACTGGACAATAATTTTGGGACGGAGGGAGTACAAAAAAGGATTAAAACGTAAAAAAACCGATAAATGTTCAAAAAACAGATAAAAACGTTAAAAATTGACAAAAAACAGATGAAATGTACAAAAAACTGAAAAATAGGTAAAAAAAACTGATAAAAAATGGATGAAACGTACAAAAAAACAGATAAAAAGTACAAAAAACGGAAAAAAAAACTGACAAAAAACGGATAAAACGTACAAAAAACGGATAAAAACGTTAAAAACGTACAAAAAACGGGAAAAAGTTGACAAAAAACGGATAAAACATATAAAAAACGGATAAAACGTACAACAAACGGATAAAACGTACAAAAAACGGAAAAAAACTGACAAAAAATGGATAAAACGTACCAAAAACGGATAAAACGTAAAAAAAACGGAAAAAAACTGACAAAAAACGGATAAAACGGATAAAAACCGAAAAAACGTACAAAAACGGGAAAGAAAACTGACAAAAAACGGATAAAACGTAAAAAAACCCAAAAAGAGGACTAACGGTGCAAATGTTTGGCTAACGAAGGCTAACGAGGACTAACGGTGCAAATATTTTCAGCCTCGTTAAGAGATAACGGAGAAAAAATTTGCACTGTTAGTCTTCCTTCTTAACGAGGGATGTATTGTGGCAAACGTTTGCC
>LBNU01028374.1:102753-112950 GCA_014162995.1 Artemisia annua
TTTTTTTCAAATAGCGTTCAATAACGACTAATGTTATTCCTCTTTCTAAGTTAACCCGCGCTTACACGGATCTAAAAATTAAATACGACTAAAATTATTATTAACATGAATAAAAATATCAGAATGAAGGTAGGACCCCACGGACAACTGTTAGATGAAAATAAATACACTAGATTGTGCATATATCAACGACGCATGTATTCTTGTTTAAAGTTTCTATAATATTATCAGGAAAAAACCACTTAAGGGTGGCCTAGTGGTAAAGGGCTTGTAACTATCACTCTAAAATGTGTGAGGTCTCAAGTTCAATTCCTGTTAGGTGCAAACAACATTAAATGGTCACGCCAACCTCCTGAAAAGGGAGGGCTTCACCTGGTTTGAGTCTGTGTGGCGGTGGGTTCAAATCCCGTGGATTAGTCGACCAAAAAAGTCGGAAACCATGGTTATAAAAAAAAAATATATTATCAGGAAAAATATTTTTTTTTCAACGGTTATTATGTGCTATTAAACACGCATAATGTTTAAAACCTGATATCAATAGTTAAATTTAAATACATCAATGTCAACACCTTGTCAGTTAAACAAAGTTAAAAATGAAAATATTTATCAATATTAATACACTAGGCGAGTACCCGTGCATAGTAACGGAATTCCTAGCGGCAGATAATTAACGATTTGTGATATTGTGGTGAGTGTTTTGTGTAGCATTCAAAATAGAACCTGAACCGATCAGAATGTATTTGCAGGCGGTTGTACTGCACGAAATCTAAAGTCTAGAAAAAAATTCTTAACATCTATCAAAGAACATATAAAAACATTTAATGAAACTGAAAGTAAAACATTACATCAGATATGAGATAAAAACTAACAACACATGTTACTCGCCGCGTAAAACTTCTTGATACACGACATTTGAGGTGTAGATTCCTGCTTGACGAAACTCTTTGACTGGTTTAACCCATACCTTTGTTGTTCTACGTGACATCCCTCTAGACAACGCACATAAAGTTGGCCATGCGAGAAAACATAATCGTGCAAATACACACCCACATTGTGAATTGTTTAGCCATGAGCTTTACTGATAGTCATTGCAAAGCTAAGAGGCACAGGAAATTGTGTTCTCTTTAGTTTAAAAAGGAACATGTCTTCTTCAGATAGAGCAAGAGAAATTAAGCATCATCACGGCCAATTCCAGGATTCAAAATCATACCTTACCAAAACACAAATTTGAACAAACAGTAAGAGCTTAAATAACAAATTCAACCAACAATGGTCATTAGCTTTTAGAAGAAAAAAACTTATATACTCGTTATACACAAATCCAAATAGGTACCAAAATAGTAAACACAAATAAACCGGTTTTTTTCAATTTAAAAGAACCAAAACCATGATATCTTCTCGTATACCAACAGATACAAATTTACTTTGAACTTAGTCAAATAATAGTATGCTCACATACATCATCACAATTACGGGTGTCAAATGGGTTGACCTGACACAATCCGAACCCGACAAAGCCTTATAGGGTCGGGTTCATTCGGGGTCCAACTATGCTTATCGGGTTTATCGTGTCAACCCGATAGACCCGATATCCTTATTGGGTCGGATTAGGTTTATTTTTCAAATGTTATCGGGTTCGGATTCAACCCGGTAACACATAAAGGCTTTTTAGTTTATTTTGCATTTTAGGCTCCATATATATGAAAGAAAAAATTGTCATATGTTATATGCTTTTTCTTTGGTTATTAAATTAATATGTTAGATGCATTTTGGATTTAATTGACAAGCTATTCTAGAATTACTTTATTTTAACGCCAAATGCTTACTGTCGTTGGAGGCTACAAATTATTAGCAATTTAGCATGTAAGTCGATCATTGAAGTTAATGTTTAGCTTATTGCCATTGTACAATGTTGGCCAAAAGAAAGCTTAGTGTCATGTTGGTCCAGTTTTGAAGTTAATGTCATGCAAAACAATATGTTACTAAATTAGGTAAATTGCATATTGAGATAAGCATGTACCCCGATAGACCCAACCCGATAACCCGACAGACCTGATTCACAATTCCCTATAACTCAAAAAAAAATCATTTTAGCTGCCTTCTCGTAATCGTTTCCGCCTTGATATCATATGCCTCAATAATTCAAAACTGGCTCAAAATATTCAAAACAGTCGAGTATATAATCTTTTCATCAAATAAATTCAAATAATCTTTTATAGAGGAAAAGGTTGAGTTTTTTTAACAACAAAAGATTATGCCCCGTACGAAAAATGGGGTTGGGAAGTAATGATAATGCTTGCTTTTGGAAAAAAATGGGGTTACAAAGTTGAGAAGATCTCAACTTTCACCATCCTTCCATTGTTTTCCCAGCCAAGCAAAATCTGAATACTGTTCTTATGAAATGATTTCTACCTTTATCATTGCCAATCTCAATCCACAGGTACCAAACAACGGAGCTCATTTACCGGAAACCCCGTCATCCATATACTTAAAAAAATTGGCCAAAATAAAAACACGTGAATCACTCAAATCTAAAAGAACAACACAAAGACTTTCAGTAACTAATAAAAACATCATCAACCTCCTAACATACCATTGGCTTTAATGACATACACAAATAAGAAATCGCAGCCACACCAAGCTTAACCGAAAGCAACATTCCGAAACTAAATGCAAAAGCCAGAAACAAAACTCTAAAAAAAAATGGCAGCAATCTTTAAAAAACAAATATAAAGCACCAAAAAACACTTTTCAATTTCACGATAGGCCTTAAAAATTCAGATGGATCTTGAAAGGAAAAAAAAAGGCAAGGTAGATTTTAATGAATCTCAAGACTACCAAACCCAACCACCTCAAAGGAAATCACGTTGCTTATGACTCCTAGGCCCTTTATTCGACCAAACATGCAACAGACCAACCAACAAACCCAACCGCCTCAAAGGATAGATCTGGTTAAAACACCGCAAAAACATACTGAAACCGGTAAGATGCGGCTAGTTCCGGTAAAAAAACACCACACAAAACATCAATAATAAAACATTAAGATCTTCAAAGATCTAAAACCACCGAGAGATGGTGGTGTTGGACAGCCGAAACCACCAAAACCAACGCCATTTCTTTCACCAAAACCAGCAACCGAAACTACCTGGCCAACCGAAACTACCCAAACCACCGGAGAGGTGGTGGCTATTTCTTGATATGGCGGCAATTATAGTGGTGGTTGTAGATGATGGTTTAGAACGAGAGAAAAGAGAAATGAAATTAGGTTTGCGTTTGTGTGGAGAGGAGGACTTTTATATCCTTAGGCTGTGATTTGTTTTTAATGTTTGACATCCATGTTCCCGCCTTGTTTCCATGTTTACTACTGGTATACAGCGTGATTTCCTTTATTAGATTGTGAGAGAAAAAAATCAGACATTCCAAAATAGTTTACACCTTCCTTTATTAGAACGTGAAAAACGTAACATTGGGCTTGTTTTGAAATGTGCAATCAATGTAATCAATTTCAATATTTCATTACAAGGGCATTATGGACATTGACCAAAAATTCAGTTTTCACTTTTTCACTTTGACCATTTCTCCATTATATGTAGTAAAGATAGTGGAAATTTTATGAAAAACCCGTGCATGCACGAATATTTTAACTATATAAGTATAAATCTTTACATAATTTTATAATTTTTTTTATTTATTTAACAGATTCGTATATACATGAGATTAAAAACTAGTTTCTATTATGAAGGTGTCATGTGATCATGTTTAGAGGTAAAAACCGATGAGCTTAATTTATTAGATGACACACATGGAAACAATTTTAAGGACTTCTGTTTAATTTATGTAGATGACACATGGAAACAATTTCAAGGACTTCCCTCCATTTGGTGAAATAACTTGGAGTTGGGGTTGGAGTTGGTGGTGAGGCTGAGGCTTAAGCTGGAGCTTATATTATAAGCTGAAAGCTGAAGGTTATATTTTTATAAAGTTCTTCAACAAATTAGTTAGAGCTGAAATTTATTGATGTAAAATCGTATAAAAATATATCAAATTAAATTGAGATATATTTTCAGCTTTTGCGTGATAATCCACTATATTTCGAAGAGTGTTTAAGTAATTTGACTAATTTTAAGTCCCTCATAAGCCCATTTCAGCTCGCTTTGGTCTTATAAAGGCTTATAGCTTATAAAAACTTTTAGAAGCCTGTATGACAAACAAAACTTATTTTATAAGCTAGTTTATTTTAAAAACTAAAATCCTTAATTATAATTATAAGCTATTATAAGCTCCGTACCAAACACAGCTCTAAAATCAAAATTTCCCACTTCTATAAACAACTTTTTATAGGAAAAATGGTTTTTGGCATGTGGTTTTGATATTTGTTATCAGCATCAAATTTATTTGGTAAATTTAGATGCAAGTTTTTGGGGTCGTTTTACTACAGATTGCCGTTTTTTTTTTTTTTTTTTTTTTTTTTCATATTTTCAAAGGGTGATGTTACTACTACCCTTGGACCCATTTTTAACATTTATTATCGGCACAAGACACTTTTCTATCATTTGTGTTCCGTATTTTGTCTTTTTGTCTTGTCAAACTTTATGTTTTCGATTTCGTACTTTTAGTTTCGTAATTTTATAATAAAAATAAAATTATAAAAATAAAAAGTAATAGAAAAAGTAGGAGGTATTAAATCATTTTAGAGGACATGTACGTCCCTTTTCCAAATATGCAAATTAACAGATGGAGATGTTTATAAGAAGAGTCTATTGAATCCTTATATGGCACAAATATCTAAAATACATTTAAATTTTATTCTACCTCTATCTATGAATCAGAACAAGAAATCTCACTAGAACTACATCGACTTTTATTCGGAAATAATTATCTGAATATAATTTTTAAGAGCATCAAAGCAATTTCTCAGCCAGTTTTGAGTTGGTGCAAGTCTGGAAAAGAGTGAGGAATAGCATTTGTAAGTGCTGGCTTTTCCTTCGAAAATGCACCATTGTTTGTGATGTGTCCATTCATCTTTTGGCCATTGTTAACACCCGGCGATCTGAGTTCTCTTGTATTCTTCTCCTTTGACAGTATTTTCGCAAACCTAGTAACCAACAGTCACGTAAAGTAATCAAATATTAGAATTATCATAACTTATTATTCAAGTATATATATATATATATGTTAGTACCTTATTAGAGCTTCTTCATTGCTAGTGCAATGATAAGGCTCGTATATGCCGGTCCCCAAATTCACCTTAGCCACTGGCTTTTTCAGTAGTTCCTCACCAACTTGCACAAGATCTTCCAAATTCTTTCTCGATGAAAGATCCATTGAAGCCACATCACCACTCAAAGTATCATCCTGAACCATTTCAAAATAAGAAATACACACGTTTTCATTTTTGCCGAATTAAATATTATCATAGTGGTTTATACCTGAACACGAAGGTAATTTTCTCCCGAATGAAGGGCTTGGAAGACGGTAGAGATATGATAGTCAACCATATCACTACTTGATTGGGTAAATACATCTATCAATGGAGTTGAGCCACTACTTGCCAACCACCCAAAAACACCCCAACTAGACGATGTGGCAGCGTCAAATTTCTCTTCAAATTTTGGTGAGCCTGTCCCTAAGGACAATACTAGAAAGCGCCCATATTCTGTTGGTTTAATTGGAAAGAAATCCATGCTACCCTTTGTTATCTCTTGTGTCACTTCACTTATAGCAACCAAAGTCTACAAAATGAACGAATAGCCATAGCAATTTGTTAATGTGAATTATTTGTTATTTTGTAGTTAATTAATTAATGAAAGTGTGAAACATACATACCGGATTATTTGCAGCCACTCCACCGTCAATGAGATTAAATTCCCCAAGTAGGTTTCCTTCCGAATCTTCAGTTTCAAAACTATGGGAAGGAAGATAAGTTGGTGCAGCCGATGTTCCAATGCATATATCCGATAGCAATGCATCCAGACCTGGGTTTTTCTTCAGCTGAAATAAAGTAGGATATTCAAATATTCATATCCCCATATGCTAAGTTTGATATATAAGACATGACATATAGTTAACCTGATAACTTGAGAAGATCGTAGGCTGCATGTGCTTGATATCAAACGTTGGAATCACAACATTAGTCAATGTTTCATGGAGTTGTGTGTTTCCTAGTAGTTCTTGAATAAGTTCATGTAGATAAACGCCATCGTACTTTGGTCCAGATAGAGCTTTAANTAAGGACAATACTAGAAAGCGCCCATATTCTGTTGGTTTAATTGGAAAGAAATCCATGCTACCCTTTGTTATCTCTTGTGTCACTTCACTTATAGCAACCAAAGTCTACAAAATGAACGAATAGCCATAGCAATTTGTTAATGTGAATTATTTGTTATTTTGTAGTTAATTAATTAATGAAAGTGTGAAACATACATACCGGATTATTTGCAGCCACTCCACCGTCAATGAGATTAAATTCCCCAAGTAGGTTTCCTTCCGAATCTTCAGTTTCAAAACTATGGGAAGGAAGATAAGTTGGTGCAGCCGATGTTCCAATGCATATATCCGATAGCAATGCATCCAGACCTGGGTTTTTCTTCAGCTGAAATAAAGTAGGATATTCAAATATTCATATCCCCATATGCTAAGTTTGATATATAAGACATGACATATAGTTAACCTGATAACTTGAGAAGATCGTAGGCTGCATGTGCTTGATATCAAACGTTGGAATCACAACATTAGTCAATGTTTCATGGAGTTGTGTGTTTCCTAGTAGTTCTTGAATAAGTTCATGTAGATAAATGCCATCGTACTTTGGTCCAGATAGAGCTTTAATCACCTTTGTAGCATGACCAAGCGGATTGCTACATGTTAAACAACCAAAAATTGAGATATCATCCAAGAAAAAACACAGCTAAAAACATATTGTATGAGTTTTATGCAACAGAGTAACATACTCATCATGCGGGAAGATGCTTGGACAATGTTCAAGATAAAAGTCTGTTATATCTCTAGCTGCAAAAAGGGGACGATTGTCTTCATCAGGGGCGGTTAACATGGCTGTCACGAGGCCACCAGTGCTTGTCCCAGAAATTACATCAAAATAATCTGCTAGTCTTGCACTCTCGCCGTCTAGTTTCTGAAATATATGCTTAATGCGTTAAAAGGAATGTGTAATGTGTCCAAAAAGTAAAAGCATGCATGGTAACGAGATGTACCTGAAGTTCGGTTTCTAAGAAGCTAAGGATAACACTTGGAATGATTCCTCGTACTCCACCTCCATCAATGCTTAAGATCGTGATTAAGTTTCCGTATGCTGGTCGTTGCAAAGGAGACCGTGGTGATTCCATAGAAGACATGATTAATAATGTACGTGTGTTTGATGTTACGAGCTTTCTTCCTTGTGTACTGTATGATAGAAATTAGTGAGTTTGGAAAATGGTATATTTTGAAGGATGCATGAATACGTCTATTTATAGTATTGGTTGAATACCATTGGCCTCTCAATAGTCAAAACTACAAAGACATTGATTTTCGGTCAAGAAAACCCAACTTTTGGGTCAAAAAATGAGTATTGCGACAAAAGTATATATTCATCTAACCGTTTTGCACACATAACAAGGGAAATGAAGAATTTTCTATGCCCTCAAAACTATGAGTAATAAACTACTTTTACATTTTTTAGGCAAAAATACACCGTTGGTCCCTAAACTTTTTCAAAAACATCGCTATGGACCTTAAGTTTGCAAAATTGTCGCCATGCGTCTAAAAGTCTGGTTTTTCTTATTTAAACTTTTTTCGTAAAACACTCAAGAACAAAATCGACTGTAGTCATCACCATCCAATGCTCATGGAAATGCAGAAAACAGTTGAAAGTATATTGCATCTTAGATTTTATTTTCTTACTATACAAAATTTCTAGTTCTTATTTGCTCTAGAAAATGATAGCTTTACCGTTTCAGGTATGATTTATAAATAAACGAATATAGCATATCTAAACATTTTATTAATATACACAAAAAAATAAAAATAAAAATAAAAAACATACATCTTTTTGTTTTAGACGTTTAACAGTGGATCAATATGATCATAGGTTACACTTATTTCTTAAGAGAACTGAAAGTATATATATATATGTGCAACTACATAATCTGCTGTAAATGAACAAATGAGCACGTTATATATCCTTCCTTCGGTTGATCAGTTCCTAGTAAGTTAGTAACATTTATTTCCTGTTCGCTTATTTGTTGTTAAACTGTATCTTTTTTTACCTCTGGTATGATATGATAGATGTAGATAAAAAAACATATATACTGAAATTCTAATACATTTTGTTTGTATTATATATATAAAACACAATACGGTAATACCATGTGTATTATGACTCTTTGGCACTGACAACTTGTTGAGGTAGTTGCGGGGTTGCATCACGTATCCATAAAAATAGATATGCGAAATAGATTTCTTTTATCAGATTCCGAGTACTTTTTATATCATCTATACAGTACTATATATTCATAATTTTTCTTGACATGCAAGTATACCCAAGTAACCCAACAACAAATCTTACAGTTTTAATGAATATGTGCAGATAGACAATTACTAGTAGAGTTACTTCATATTTGCAGGTTAATTTCAGTATTGTACTAAAATATAGAACGGCGGTATGTTAAGTATTCAAGTCTATTTTTATCGTTAGGTTGTCAAAATCAAACGTAACCCTGATCCAAACAGGTACATCTTGATCAATTTGGTTTTATTCGATTGATCAAAACAATACAAGTTTCTTTTACGAGATACAAACATTTTAGGTATCCTCCGGAGTCCCACCTCCACGGTATGTTCAAATTGGAAAGATTCAATGGATCACCTCGTCAATCTATACTATACGTCGAGAAGCCTATAGAATTCAACGATGCTGATATTATTATCCGTAGTCGTCAAATAACTAAAACTACCTTTTAATCTATATATAATACTAATAAAATACTACATTTTTTATAAAATCTATAATAGTTATAAAAACTGCTTATAAGTTGACAGAAATTTGAGAACTAATTTTCTTAATAAAAATCTCTTTTCTAATTACTTTTAGAATTTATGCACGTTTTTATATACGTTTTATTAAACGTTTTTATATGAGTTTTTATGCACGTTTCATATACGTTCTTATAAACACATTTTTATACAGGTTTTTTATATACGTTTTTATATACTTTTTTATCTACATTTTTATATAAGTCTTTATATACATTTTTATCCACGTTTTTATATATATTTTTATCTACGTTTTATATGCATTTTTATCTATGTTTTTATAGTTTATCAAAAAATTTATCTATGTTTTAATCTACATTTTTATATACGTTTTTTTATTCATTTTGATATACGTTTTTATATATGTTTTTATCTATGTATTTACATACGTTTATCTACATATTTAAAAACATAGACAAAAACGTTTATAAAAACATGTATAAAAACATATTTATAAACGTAGATAAAAATGCAAATAATAACGTAGAAAAAAACGTATACATAAAAATATATATAAAAACGTAGATAAAAACGTATATAAAAGCGTATATAAAAATGTATATAAAAGCGTTGATAAAAGCGTAGATATTAAAAAAAAAACGTATGTAAAAACGTATAATAAAATGCATACAAAAATATATATAAAAAATGTAAAAAAACGTGTATAAAAATGTGTGTATAAAAATGTGCATAAAAACTTCTATAAAAAGGTATATAACAAGATACATTTTCAAGCAATTAGCCCTTTTCAAAGATATGAATTTATTTGTTTTCAAACTATTGGACTAAAAGTGAAACACCCGACAAACCACAAGGACTAAAAATAATGTAGTTAACTCTTTTATTTAGCAATATAGATGAAAAGACGAGAATACCCTCATACTTAACGGTCAAAATTGGTCAAACTAACGGCCAACGAAAAATTGGACCAAAACCGTTACGGGTCAACGGATTCTGGACAAGATCCGTTACATTTCAAACTATTGGACCAAAACCGTTATACCCGGTAAACCACAAGGACCAAAAATGTAGTTCTCTATTACATCGACACCAGAAAGGATTTCCTTGGCCCACCTGACAAAAGAATTTGCATAAATCAGTAATCAATCATTTACAACATAAAACACGTATCATTTACAATGTTATTATTAATTTAAATATAAACAA